>CABHPQ010002122.1:0-69620 GCA_902168405.1 Peromyscus aztecus
AAAGAAAGAAAGAAAGAAAGAAAGAAAGAAAGAAAGAAAGAAAGAAAAAGAAAGGAAGGAAGGAAAAAGGAAGAAAGAAAAGAAAATGAAAAGCAAGCCACAGACTTGCAAAAAAAATATTTGCAATTCATATCTAATTTTTTAAAAGGTCTGTATCCAGAATATATAAAGAGCTATTAAGGGAAGACATCCACGCCTCTACCCCCATGCAGTTCTGCTCAGATGGGGACTAGCTAACCACAGGCCAGCCAGGGTCCTCAAGGCCATGGCCTGAGGGAGGACAGCCATGGGCCCCATTATAAGAAGCAAATATGTGGTGGAGAAATGGGAGAGAAAGAGAAGCGGAGTGGTTCACGTGCTGTGGAAAGAGGTAGAAAGGAAGAAATGAAGAGGAAGATGGTGAGGCGTTAGCTAATGTTGGAGACCTGCTTGTCACTTGGAGCTAGGATGTCAACCAGGCCTAGCTGCTGCCAAGGGCCATGTCTGGGTCCTTGGACCAGCTGTAGCTGGGGTCTGTGTTGAAGTCTGTGGCCCAGATTGCCACTGGGGCCCACATGGAATCTAGGGATTTGGGCCACAGCCTGCCGCCTTGTTGGAGTCTGGGAGCCATGCTGTTGTTGTTGGTATTTTGGCTCTTTTGGGGGGCCCGCCACCCAGCTCCCAAATAAATCACGCACGGAGGCTTATACTTAATTATAAATGCCCGGCCTTAGCTTTTTTTGTTTCTTGCTAGCTTTCCTTAGTTTAACCCATCTGTCTTTTGCCTCTGGACTTTTCCCATTCTCTTACTTCTGTAAATCTTACTCTTACTCTGTGGCTGGCTGTGTAGCTGGGTGGCTGGCCCCTGGAGTCCTCCTCCTTCTCTGGCTACTTCTCTTGATCCTCCCAGATTTCTCCTTCTATATATCCTCTCTGACTGCTGGCCTTGCCTATTTCTCTTTCCTGCCTCACTATTGACCATTCAGCTCTTTATTAGACCATCACCTGTTTTAGAAACACAGCTTCACAGAGTTAAACAAATGCAACATAAACAAAAGTAACACCTTAAAATAATATTCCCCAACATCATGCCACAGTAGAGGCCATACATATCTGGATGACCCGTACTGCCCCCTGGGGTCATGGTGTCATCTGGGCCTAGGCTGCTGCCAAGGACCACGTCTAGGTCTATAGCCCTATAGCAGCTGGGGTCTGGATTGATGTATGCGGCTCCCGTAGCCACCAAGCCAATGAGGATGCCCAGGGTCAAGTCAGCCACCTAAGTCCAGGTTGGTGTCTGAGGGCCGCAATACATGCAGATCTGAGTGGCCTGCATTGATACCCAATGCCATGGTGATGTCTGGGCCAGAGCTGCAACTAAGGGTCATGTCTGGGTCCCTGGTCCTAAACAGCCAGGGTCTGTGCTGATATCTGAGGCTTCTGTTAGCATCAAAGGCCATGCAGACACACAAGGTCTGGGGTCAAGTTGGTGTCTGAGAGCCACACTGCCTCTGAGGCCTGTGCTGATCTGAGTGACCTGCACTGCCACCTGGGGCAATGGTGACATCCAGACCTGGCTGCTGCCGAGGACCATGTCTGGGTCCATGGTCCTGCCGCAGCTGTGATCTATGCTGAAGTCCAAGTCCAGTATTTCCACCAAAGGTTACATAGAATCCCAGGGTTGGGGCTGTAATCGGAGCCCGTGGTGGTGTCTAGGGCCATGCTGCCACCAGAACCATCCCAACCTGAGTGACCAGTGCTTCCACCCAGAGCCAGGATGTCATCCGGGCCCAAGCTGCTGCAGAGGGCCATTTCTGGATCCATGGTCCAGCTGCAACTGGGGCCTGTGTTGATGTCTGTGACCTGTGTTACCTTGGAGGCCTTAGGAACCATGGGAGATGACATCAGAGGGCCATACTGAGCCGGTCCTGCCCTTAACTGGCCCAGGGAAAGCTGCCATTGCCTCTCACTGGACACTGCAGCAAGAGCTGGCTCTGACCCTCACAGGAGAGCTGGCACCTGCACTCGGGAGAGATAACCCTACCTCTCACCACAGGCAAAATGAACTGACCCCGAGGGCATGGGCTAGGGGAGCTGACTCCACCCCTTTGCCTGAGGCAGGTGACCCCAAAGGCCTGGACTGACCAGCTCAGCTACCACCCAGGCCCATCCTAACATGTACCCCATCTAGGACCTGCTGGAGCTTGTGAAGGGACTGGTTCTATAGAAGAAAACCTGCAGGATCCCCAAGACTCAGGGCAGCCGTAGGATATCCCAGAGGAGTTCCGGTGAGGATCCAGTGATGATGGTGTACCAGAAACCAGAGGCCTTGAACAAGATCAGTGACTCATGGCAATGAACATTTGCTAGTAAAGCTGGTAGGACAAAAGGGTGTGACTGTGTGACATACCATGGCTCCCAGTGCCACCAGGATGAGTGAAGAGTGTTGGAGAGGCGGGAAAGAAGAAGTGAAGAGGGTTTTTTTTTTGTTTGCTTGCTTTGTTTTATTTTCTTTTGTGGTAGGGCTCTGCAGGGGTGAGGGAAGGAGATGGGGGGACTGGGAGACAAGCAGAATTGGGGTGCATGATGTGAAATTCCCAAAGAATCAATAATGAAGTTAAATTTAAAAAAAAAATCTATTAAATCACAATGATTTTTTTTTTAAAAAAAGAGCACCCAGTCTCCAAAATAGCAAAAAGTTTTGAATAAATACATCTCACTGAAGAAGATTAGCAGACAGCAGATCACACAAAACTATATTCAATTGTTTCTCACAAATGCAAATTAAAATCATGAAAGCCCATTGTGTACCTTCAAAACTGCTAACTTTTCAAAAAGACTGACCATATCAAACTTAAACCAGAAATGGAACAGCCTGAAGTCACACATCACCAGGAGAAATGTGAGCAAGTGACTATGAACCACTTCAGAAGCTCACGGCTCCCGGAATGCTGAAAATTCATCTGTCATATGAATCTCCACTCTACAGCTAGACATTCACAGAGACTACAGGAAACTATGTCCAAAGACTTGTATGTGATGTTCATAGCAGTATTTGTGATTGCTCCAAACTGGACGTGACTTCATAGCAATAATGTCTGTTGATAAGTAGATTGAATGAAGAAATGGTAGCATATGACCTATCAATTGTCTTAGTTAAAGCTTCCTTTGCTGTGAAAAAAACCATGACCAAAAAGCAAGTTGTGCAGGAAAGGGTTCATTCAGCTTACATTTCTACATTGTTGTTCATCATCAAAGGAAGTCAGGACATTCATTTAAGCAGGGCAGGAACCTGAAGACCTGGAGGAATGCTGCTTACTGGTTTGCTCCTCATGGCTTGCTCCATCTGCTTTCTTATAGAACCCAAGACCACCAGCCCAGGGATGGCACCACTCACCATGGGCTGGGCCCTCTCCTATTGATCATTAATTGAGAAAATCCCTCACAGCTAGATCTCATGGATGCATTTCCTCCTCTCTGATGACTATAGCTTGTGTCAAGTTGGCACACAAAACTGCCCAGGACACCAATTAAAGAAATCAACTGATACCTAAATTAATATGAGTGAATTTCAAACAAATAAAAAGTGAAAGAAATTGGTTTTAGAAACAGTACATCATAAAAATTATTTTACATAAAATTTGAAGAAATACACAGTAACTCATAGTGACAGACAGGGATCAGCTGTTGCCTGGAGACTGTGAGAGGCAGGACTATCAGGTGAAATAAGGACAACAGAGCTGCTGAGGGAGCATTTAAAGATGATTGGCATTTGAATGTATGCATAACTGTCAAAATTTAGGAAGTTGCATGTTTGATGTGTGTTTCTTTATTGTGTGTCAGTCAGTGTAGTTCAATAAAACAGTTTTGAAAGAAATCAATTTCTTTCAAACTTTTTAAATTCATAATTTGTAGTGTTTGGGGATTGTGAAAGGGACTCTACTGATAGTTTTATATAACAAAAATCTTTAAACTCGTCCTTACAAAGCCACTGAGCCATCTCATTCAACAGCAGTCATCAATGTTAAAGGAAAAATAAAAACCAAACTAGGCAGAGTTTCTCCTTGTCTCTGCAGTTGCTCCCAAATAACCATTCAGAGACTTATTATTAATTATAAACGCTCAGCCAATAGCTCAGGTTGGTTACTAGCTAACTCCTATATTTTAAATTAACCCATATTTATTGTCTACCCTCTGCCACGTGGCGGTACCTTCGTTCAACAGGGCACATCCTTCTTGCTTCTCTCTGCATCTCTCTCGCCCTCCCGAGACTCTGCCCTTCTTCTCAGCATTCTCTCTGCCCCCAAAATCCTGCCTAGCTATTGGCCAATCAGCTTTTTATTAACATTTTCACAGTGTACAGAAGGATTATTCCATAGTACCAAACATGTATACACAAATGCAATTTTTGCAAAGGTCTAGTTCATTCCTGGGTAGCACATTTAACAATCAGTAGTTTAAACAATGCCTAGGTAACTACAGCATCAGTCACATGATGGCCAGTAAAATATCCAGTAACTATCCAAATGAATATAATACAGCTCTTGTACAGCTCTTCCTTTGTTTTTGGTCACCTTGGTAGAGGAGTGGGTGCCGGTCATATGGAAATACATTAAGGCTAAGACTTGTGCTATCTATTCCCGGAGGTTTCTTTCAGCTGGATTAAACCTCCAATCCCAAGCAAGGCCAGGTCTGGAACCTCCAGCCTTGGCCCTCTTCTAGTGTGGCAGAGTACTGTAAGCCTCACAGGAGGCCTCAGCGTCTAAGCATGCCTTCTCAGTGAAGGTGGCATGGCTGGATTTTGCAGAGATGGGAGCACTGGGATCCAAACGGCACTTAGCTGTGATGACGAAGAGAGCACAGGTGTCACCGGAGGGGTGTCCACAGAAGGCTTAGTGAAGTGCCGAGACCTCCACATGACTCCCTGTCAACTGGTTCCCCAATGTTTCATCGTGACCTCGGTGTATAGCTAGAGGTCTCCAGTCCTGCAGCCCACAGCAAGGGTATCCCTTGTCAGCTTGGATCTGTCACTGTCACAGGTCATGTGGTAGCATCCAGCAAGCCAGCCTTCAAAACCAGACGGTTGAGCTATGCCTTGTCAGCACAACCAAAGGCTCTACGTCCTTCCCTCTCGTGGGACTTGATGCCTGCACTTTTCATCCCTGCTTGGAGCAAATGGAGTGTCAGATGGCATTTTCAAATCTTAGCAAACCCGGGCATCAACTGCAATCCTGCTCCCCGCTATTTATATTTAGTCTCCAGGGTCCTAGTAACCATAGCAGCATTGTTAAAAAATGAACCAGATGTGGAGAATTCCACACCACTGCATGGCTTTGTACATCCAGCTTCCCCAACCCCAAACCAAATGCTTTGCTGCAAACAACTCCAGCAGCTTTGTCAATGTTCACATATGGTGGAGGGATACACACTGGCAACACGCAGTAGCAGCCAGCTCGGCTGCCGCAGACAAGACCACAGGAAGAGGCAATGCGGGAGCCTCCGAAGAGGCTCTCCACTGTCACTGGGCTCTCAGCTAAGGCGTTGGGCAATCTAATGGTTGAGCTGCAGGAAATGAATGGAACTGGAAATCACTATGCTAAGCGAAATAAGCCAGATTCAGAAACACAATTACTATATGTTTTTGTCCCATATGGAGAACCTAGATTAAAAAATTAGATGTGGGGGAGGGGACAAGAAGATGAAACTGGAAAGGCGATCATAAAAGGAAAGGGAGACATATTAAGGTGAGGGGAGAGAGGGTGATGGAATACGTGTGACATGAGATCAGAAGGGAGACTATTGGCTAAAAGGAAGGGAGCCAGCCAAAGGGCCAGGGTAGCATGGAGAAGAGGTGGGGCACAATGAGAGCCAAGTATAATGACACACAGGCACGAATGTGCACTAATAAAACCCATTCCTATCCAGTGACTGATGGAAGCAGATGCAGAGATCCACGGCCAAGCCCCAGGCAGAGCTCCAGGAGTCCAATCGACGAGAGAGAGGAGGGATTATATGAGCAAGAGATATTGAGACCTTGATTGGAAAAAGTACAGAGACAACTAGCCAAACTAGTGGAAACACATGAACTGTGAACCAATCGCTGAGGAGCCCCCATGGAACTGGACTAGGCCCTCTGGATAAGTGAAACAGTTGTTTAGCTTGAACTGTTTAGGGGGCCCCCAGGCAGTGAGACCATGACCTGTCCTTAGTGCATGAGCTGGCTTTTTGGAATCTAGGGCCTATGCTGAGACACTTTGCTCAGCCTTGGTGCAGGGAGGAGGGGCTTGGACCTGCCTCAACTGAATGTACCAGGCTCTGCTGACTCCCCAGGGGAGATCTTGCCTTGGAGGAGGTGGGAATGGAGGGTGGGTTGGGGGGGAAGGCTGGGGGGTAGGAGGATGGAGTACAGGGGAATCCGTGGTTGATCGGTAAAACAAATAGAAAATCTCTTAATAAAAAGAAAAAATAAAACCCGCTCCTTTGCATGATAACTTGAAAAGTTAATAACAAAGAAAAAGAAATTTGTGTAGCACAGGCATAGCATAGCAGCCATCACTAACCAACTTGGGCACCAATAGGCTTTCATAGTAATTGATCTTAGCCAAAAGGCCTAGAAGCTATGTCCTTTTTAAGACTTATTTTTATTATTTTAAATTACGTTGGGGGAGGTGGGCATGTGCACATACAGTACCATAGAGGCTAAAGACAATGGATCCCCTGGGGCTGGAGTGACAGGTGGTTGTGAGCAGTCTTGTGTAGGTCGTAGGAACCAAACCCTCAAAGAAAGAGCAGTATGTGCTCTTCTGTGCTCAATATGTGCTGAGCCATCTCTCCAGCCTCAGGAAGCCATACATTCATCTGCCTTTGCTAAGCCTAGGCTGGGCCTCGGTATTTGTCTTAAGCTGATTCTTTTTCTGTGCTTGTAGCACACATTAGGGTCTTTGTACTCCAGGCAGTAAAATGTAGACAGAAGTTTCTGTCCCACCTGGTCCTGCAGCCGTTCAGTCCCAAATAAACACACAGAGGTTTGTATTAATTACAAGCTCTTTGGCCTATGGCTCAGGCTTGTCATTAACTAGCTCTTACAATTTAATTCAACCCACTTCTACTAATCTATGTTTTGTCACATGCCTTCATGGCACTACCTGTGCTCCAATACATCATGATCCTCTGACAGTACTCAGTGTCTCCTCTAACCCTGCCTGTTTTCCCCTTGTATCTCTCTTGGATTTCCTGCCTGGCTCTATTCTGCCTTGCTATAGGCCATAGCTGCCTCTTTGTTAACCAATGGTAGCAACACATATTCACAGCATACAGAAAGTCCATCCACAGCAGCAAAAGGCTTATTCTGAGAAGGCTGGTGCTGCAGTGAGGATGTGTTTGCTCGAGCCAATGCACAGACCAAGAATATTGAAGCTTGAGGGATGTTGCCAATGTCATCAGTGTCATCAAGGCCCTGGCTTTCCTTTCCACGGCTCTCTCCTCCCTGACAAGGCCATTTCTGATGTTTGTCTTGCTCACAAAAGAGGGTTTAGCCTGAGGACACTTGAAGGGAAAAGGGAAGGGAGCAGGCCAAAGCACCTTGGCTTGAGTACTGCCATTTTAACCAGATTCCATTTTGCCTGCAGGGTGAAATTAAATTGAAGTTCCCAAACCCTAGGGGAGCTGAGAACTTCCAATGGATGACCAACCTCCTCCCTAAACCATAGGAATAGTTGTTATGCATCTTTAGTTCTCTAGAAGCATTATGGTTGTTCCTAACAACAAAAGAAACAAATGAATCTGATTGGTTGGGCTGAAAAGCTTGCATTGTATATCAGTTGACAATGATGGAATACTCAAGGAAGTTTCTAATCTCTAAATCCTGATTGGTGAAAATTGTAACTGTAACTCAGCAACATGTTTGTGATTTTTTACATACTTGCTTCAGCTGGCATTCAGGGTCACAGTCAAGTCTGTTCTAGGTCCTGATTGATCAGCCCCCCCCCCCCTTCCCCTTTTCTTTTGGACTGCCCTGATGTAAGTCTTGCCTTGTGGTAACCTCTTATGCCTGCTTGGGTTGATTCGGAGCCTCGGACCACAACAGAAAACTGCTAATGACATCGTCATGTATTTCTTTGAGATATTATAAAAATAGAGCATAAAGTTAGGAGACACTGCTTTATTTTAATTAATTTAAGTTGTTAACTGGTGTTGCATTCAGTGTATAATTATTCAGTTCAATGTCTAAAAAAATCCTTTTTATCCAGATTCAAAATGAGGATCCCAGACTTTGTGTGTGTGTGTGTGTGTGTGTGTGTGTGTCTACACGTACATGGTCATGTGGAAGGCCTGTGGGTGGGTGTACATTATATGTGTGTGTACATGAATGTGAAGACCTGAGGCTGATACCATTTACTTTCCTCGGTCACTCTCCTCCTTAATTTTTTGAGACCTGGTGTCTCATTGGTTGGACTAGCTGGCCATCAAGCCCCAGCGATCTTAGCTGTCTCTGCCTCCCCAGTGCTGGGATTACAGGATCATGCTGCTATCCTCCTGGCTTTTTATGTGGGTGTCAGGGAACCGAATTCAGGTTCTTAAGCTTACAAAGCAAACACTTTACTGACTGAGCTATCTCCCCAGCCCTCAGATTTATTTTAAATGGAATGAACAATACTCAACAGTCACAGAATACAAACTACCTACCATATCACCATTAATGTCCTCTTTGGTTAGTTTCAACCATTTATAATGAAGACGATCATGATCACCACCATGAACCAGTGAATTCCTGGGAGACCTTTCACCCTCCTGGATGTTGAGTTTTTCCCTGGATCCATTCAACTAGAAAAAATCTTCACAGATAATGCAGCATGACTGAAATCCCTCTAGAGATGCGGTGAATTACAATATCTAACTTGTGAGGAACACTAACGAGCAGCCAGAAAGGACAACAAAATCAGACTACATAGATGTGACCAGTCAAGTCTATTTTCCCAGAAGGAAGTGATCTGGTTATCTTTGTGAAAGCAAAAGTCTGTCATTCCTTCCCCCTCACCCACCAAACTTTCCAAGTCTACCCCACAGCATGACATAATTCCTCTAGCAAAACTGTGCTTCCTAATCCTCCCCAAACAGCACTACCAACTGGGAACCAAGTATTCGAACACCAAAGACTACAGGGGAGAGTTCTCATTCAAACCACCACAATCCATAAAGGCAGAAAAGAGATTACAGATTGCTTGAAACTGAGGTGGCTCAGCAGTTAAGAGCATTGGCAACTCTTCCAGAGGTCCTGAGTTCAATTCCCAGGAACCACATGGTGGCTCATAGCCATCTATAATGGGATCTGATGTTCTCTTCTAGCATGCAGGTGTACATGTAGATAGAGCACCATAAACATAAAATAAATAAATCTTTAAAAAAAATTAAAAGATGTAGAACTCTCAGTTCCTTCTCCAGCACCATGTCTGTCTGTATGCCACATGTCCTGCCATAATATGGACTAAACTTCTGAAACTGTGAGCCAGCCCCAATTAAATGTTTTTCTTTATAAGAGCTGCCACAGTCATGGTGTCTCTTCGCAGCAACAGAAACCCTAACTAAGACAACTGTGTTATGCATTGGACATTTAATTCTCTTCATGGCCCTGTGAGGATTAAGTGGGCAGCTGAATGGATTCAGAGGTTCACTGGTGGTGGGGAAGGAGCTTCCTTAGCTTCATTCCACAGTTACTGTCCTGCCTCTCTGATATAACAGGGGCAATCCTGGTGCTTCACATTTGGAGCAACACCTCTGCAGTTTCTACCTCCACTCTGACTATCCACATGCATGAATACACACAGAGATACAGACACACATACATAAACACATAGACTCATATACAAACACACAGACACACATATGCACATGACCTGCAAATATAGGAAGTAACTTTTACAGCTCTTTATATGTGTATCTCAGTTCAGCTACATACATACACATCACCTATATCAGCTATATATATAACATATATACATACACACATATCTGTGCAGGCCCTAAACTACATACATATTCATTATAAATACAGATATATTCTGGCTCTTGAGCCTGTCCACTAGGGTTGTGCTTACATGGAGGGCTTAATGAACACTATAGAAAAGGGAAGGTAGAAATTAGCCCTGATGGGACCCATGTCCAACCCCTGTTGCTTAGCAACCAAGAAACAAAGAAACAATGGCCATCCATCAAGCATCTTTCTGGGGAAATGGCGAAGAAACTCACCCTATGGGAAAAAAATATATAAGGACACGTAGAATCTTTCACAGCCTTTGGGGAACCCAGAGCACACATACTCCCTTTTACTTTGTTAGCTAGCTCAGATTGCTTCCCAGAATTCCAAGGCAGCAGCAAACAAAGATGTCCAGAAGCAGAAAAGGACTTCATCGGAAGATGGAGGGAGTTCTTGAGGCCCAGGACCAGGGTTTATGAGAGAGAATGGCTTCATTCATTCATTCATTCATTCATTTCTAAAAGGCGGGACCACAATCACACAGGATCACAACACACAGGTTAGTAAGAATTCCATCAAGCTAGCCTCAAACTCGCAGGTACCATCTTGCCTCAGCCTCCCAGGTTGCTAGGATTATAAGCATGCACCATCACGCGTGACCAGAGAATGCCATTCTTTCTTTTCTCACTCATCCCTGCCTCCCATAATCAGGGTGGAGGTTCAAGTGGAGCAGAAGATCAAGTCAATGGGGACAACATGGGGGGAGGGGTCAGGGGAGGGGTTCTGGGGACAGCAGAGGGTGCACTTTGCCCAGTAAAAGCAAAGCCTGGCACTGACCTGAGATCTATTTGACAGGACGGTGGAGGCAAGGGACGATGAGAAGTAGGAAGAGGGTGCTATAGTGCAGGAGCATTCGTGGGGTACTGCAGTACAAGAAAGGAGCCATCTTCCCCAGGGGTGAGCGAGCCTCGGGCTGCAGCTTAGTTGGGCTGATTCATACCCCTTCACTGAAACTTGTATAGCTTTTCAAAAGCAACGATATGGCTCCGATGTGGCTCCGAAGACCTGACTGTCCCAAACGGGAGGCTTTGCATCAGATAATTTAGAACTTCATGCCACTGAGTTGGCAGAGAGCTTCGAGTTCAGTGAGGTCTCCCCTAAATCCCATGTACAGTATGCGCCCTAGGTCTTTCTTTAGACACCACCCCTCGGGGCCAGCAGAGTCATGTCCCACGCAGCTCACACTGCTAGGACCTCTGCAAGATTCCGTAGCACGGCTGCTCCGAGGAGCTCATCAGACATTAGAGCAGAGGGGTCAGTGCTTAAGAGCACTTGCTGCTCTTGCGAAGGACCTCGGTTCAGTTCTCCAGCTGGCCGCTCGCAACTGTCTGTAACTCCAGTTCTAGGGGACCTAACGTCTGTCTTCCCTGGGTGCCAGGCAAATCATGGTGCACTTACATACATGCTGAGAAAAGGCCCATACACATAAAATAAAAATAACAAAATCTCTTTTAAAAGAAATTAAAACAACGTTGTCCTCTGAGCAAGCATCGTCTGTCTGAAGAATCCAGTTTGTTCCCATGAAAGGGTGCAAAACAGTATTAGTTTGTTATTCAACATGTTTTTTTTTTTAAATCAATCTAAGGACTCTTCTTGAGTGTACATTGACACTGCAGAAGGCTATCAAGCCAAGGGAAATAACGGATTTCCCATACGAAACTAGAGTTGAGTGGGGGTGTCATCTATTCACAAGATCCTATTCATTAATTCATTCTTTAGTGTTTGTTAAGCACATACTATATGTAAGACTTTATGCTGAGACCTAAGTTGCAAAGACTAAGGAGAGTCTAGCCCTGCACAGGCTTGTGTGTAGTTCAACGGGGTGCATTTCCCGGGTCTCAAGACATGTGCAAGTTGCTACAAGAGGTTAAGCAGCTGCCTCGATCTCTTGCAGCTTGTGGCTGTGGAGCATCAGCCCAGACGCATGCTCACAAGAACCTGTGGACACCTATGCCCTGAACAAGCCCTCTTCCGCAGCTCGGTGCACCTCACCTCACTGTGGGTTCTCCCCCAAAACATGGGAAGGATCCATTTTAAGACAGTGGGCTTTCAGCACGGGAAATGAAGGATGTTAGTGATGGTTTCATGCCCCGCGATCTGTTTCCATTTAAAGTCATGTAGAAGGAATGAAAAGCCCGGAATCCCACTGATTTCAAAGACATGCAGAGCTTGCTGTGACAAACTCAGAAGTAACGAGCTGGCACGGCACGAGGGGAAGCCCACCCATTGAATAATCTGCGTGCCAGAGACCTAGGGGAAGAAGTTCCATGGAGCCACTAGAGGGCGCCACAGCCCTGAGGCGCAGAGGGATCTGCCCTGGATCACTCAAGGAAGCCCAATGCCCGTGCATTCAGCTACACTTTAATTTTTGTCCCTCACAACTCGCTTGCTTGTCCGTCCGTCCGTCCGTCTGTCTGTCTGTCATTTGTCCGGGACAGGGCCTTGCTTTGTAGCCTTGGCTAGCTTGTCGCTCATTGTGTAGCTGATTTCAACATCACAGCTGTGGGATTCTAACTCTTCTCAGCAACATTTATTTTTGGGAGAGCACACACTGCTGCAACCATACATTAAGAAAATAAACCATGTTAATGGAAAGGAGCTCCATGATGGGGCAGGGCAAGGGTGTGGTGATATTGTGTTCCCCAATTTATTGTGCACCCTAACAAACTTGTCTGGGGTCAGAGAACAGAACAGCCACTAGATACAGAGGCCAGAAAATGGTGGCACACACCTTTAGTCCTAGAATTCTGAAGGCAGAGATCCATCTGGATCTCTGTGAGTTCAAAGCCACATTGGAAACAGCCAGGCATGGTGACACACACCTTTAATCCCAGGAAGTGATGGCAGGAAGCAGAAAGGTATATAAGGCGTGAAGACCAGGAACTAGAGCCTGGTTATGCTTTTAGGCTTTTAGCGGCAGTTCAGCTGAGATTCATTCCGGATGAGGACACAGAGGCTTCCAGTTTGAAGAGACAGGATTGGCTGAGAAGTTAGCGAGGTGAGGTTAGCTGTGGCCTGTTCTGTTTCTCTGATCTTTCAGCATTCACCCCAATACCTGGCTCCGGGTTTGTTTTTATTAATAAGACCTTTTAAGATTCGTGCTACACAAGGGTCCTACCTTAACCATTCAAGCTCTGTCATAAAATCTATCACAAAACGGATCAATGAAGCATGCACTGTATTCACTGGAGGACAAAAATGCCCAGGCAGGGTAACGAGACAGGTAGAGAAGGCAGAGTCACAGCCCCACCCTGCCTCACACAGCCAAGGGCTGAGATGAGAGGAATAAAGATCGACTGCCTGTCTATCCGTCCAAAAACACAAGCCTGGACTTTCAATGCATAGAGCAGGCATTTGGCTTAGAATTTCTACACAGGATGGGCCCCACACAGAGACAACTCAATACAAGATGGGAACTTGTAAACAATAAATTATCCAGCTCTGTTCACATTAGGAAAGTATATGCATTACCAAAGAGTGATCACGTTATTATTATTATTATTATTATTATTATTATTATTAGTGGTGGTGGTTGTGTCTGTGTGCAGTGTATGCATGTGTGCGCATGTGCAGGTGGGATTATAGGTCAATGTTAAGTGTCTTCCTCTATCTTTTCAACTTTCTTTTACGAGACTCTGTCTTGCACTAAACTAGGAACTTACCAGCCTAGACTGCCTAGTCAGGGAGCCCCAGGAACCTGCCTGTCTCTGCCTCACAGTCCTGAAAGTACAGATGTGCGCCACTGTGTCTGGCTTTTTTTGTGGGTGCTGGGGATTCAAACTCAGGACCTCATGCTTGTGTGGTGTGCTGTGGGAATGTGCTGTATGGCAAATGTGTTGCTAATAAAACACTGATTGGCCAGTGGCTAGGCAGGAAGTATAGGCGGGACTAACAGAGAGAAAAAAAAGAACAGGAAGGCGGAGGGAGACTCTGCCAGCCACCGCCAGGACAAGCAGCATGTAAAGATGCCGGTAAGCCACAAGCCATGTGGCAAGGTATAGACTTATAGAAATGGATTAATTTAAGATATAAGGACAGTTAGCAAGAAGCCTGCCATGGCCATACAGTTTGTAAGCAATAGAAGTCTCTGTGTTTACTTGGTTGGGTCTGAGCGGCTGTGGGACTGGCAGGTGAAAGAGATTTAGCCTGATTGTGGGCCAGGCAGGAAAACTCTAGCAACAACTTAACTCACTGAGCCACCTCTCCAAGCAGTGAGCACACTTTTGAAGAATGTACTTAGTGAGGAGAATTTTTGGGGGAAAAAAAATCCTGCTAATGTTCTTAAATTATGCAATACTGTAAAAATCTTTAGAAATTGAATACTTCAGCAATGTTTATGGCCTACTAGACTAAATAAAGCACAGTCCTTTAAGAATGCAGTTCCATCTCCATCCATGTTGAGCCTAAGTTTAGTGTCCTGCGTTATTTGACTCCCTCGTAATGATGATGTTGAGATGTCAAATGTAAAACAACATTTCAGTTTCAAGTTCGATGTGTGAGGGAGCAAAATGCCAATCAGCATTTTGTGTGTGTGTGTGTGTGTGTGTGTGTGTGTGTGTGTGTGTGACACCAAGGTCAAACATCAAACTTCAAAATAATGGGAGAAAAATCGACTCAAATAGTTTTCCCCTCTATTTTTATTCTTACAGATTTAACACGGAATCCATTTCACCATTGAATTTTAGTCTTCAGCTATAGTGCTGAACAGAAAACCGCTGAGATCCTCAAAAATATAACCTACCAAGAAAAAAAGAATTTGCATGAGCCTTACACTAAGTTTATGTGAATGTCTATTTCTCAGGAAGTTTTGAGTCTCAAGTTAACCAACTTGCTTTAGAATAGGGCCAACGGTGATCTTTTAGAATAAATAATTAAATAAATAAAAGCAGAGGCATGGCAAAATGGCTCAGTGGGTGAAGGAGCTCCTCACCAAACCCAAAGGTCTGAGTTTGATCCCTGGACCCGACATGGTGGAAGGAGAGAATCAACTCCTGAAAGCTGTCCTCTGACCTCCGCATGAATGCCCTGACATGTGTGTGTAACACACCACACACACACACACACACAAATAAATGGCAAGGTTTTTAAAAATAAAAAAGGTAGAATATAGAGACATAAAAGGTCCTTTAATCCCAAAATACTATGTGTTCTACCTTCCAGGCAACTGATGTCTTAAAGCTAGTGTGCCTTTGGTAGTGTGCCTGCAAGACAGTGCTTTGCAGGTCAATCATGGAGGATGCTAAAATGCCCACAGAGGGGCCTGAGAGTCTGCTGTGGGAAGAGGAGAGTCAAGGTGAGCAGCAGGCTCCGAACCCCCCCCCCCACCTCTAACCTAACTCAGGTACATTAGACTTCTGAGCATGAATTTAGTTGAAGGCAAAACTTAGCTGCCAAATATATGAACTAGAAGACTTAGCGGTGATGGAAATATTATCTCTTGGCAATGCTCATTTTGGGGATTATCAGCAGCTTTTTTCCCATTTTGTCTGTATTTTCCAAATTTTTAACAATGAGGAAGTATCACTCGTGTAATTAAAACATGCAGAGTTACATCAGAATAAAAAGACAGGCTTTGCTTACTTTTCTAAAAACACAAAGTGCTGAGAAGGCGTTCTGCTGGGATCCGGGCATTTTACATGTGAGCTGCAGTTTTCAAACAGTAGCACAGCTGTTTTGTGTCTTTGCCTGAAGCTGTGAAAAAAAGGGGAAAGATTTGGAAAGTGGGAACTGGGAAAGAGACTAAGAAAAGTAGCTGCTATTTCTAGGCTGCAGTCTCCCTGGCAACGCTGTTCTCAGAAGCAGTGCCTTCCTCCCAGGACCTAATGGAAGGATGAGTGGAGGAGCCTCGAGAGCAGTAGAGAGCAGGGGAGCTTTGAGAGCAGCAGAGAACCATAGACAGATGGTCTGCTGCAGATAAGGCTGTCTCCTGGCCAGCATCACAAAGCTGTTCATAGAGACTGGCAGGAAGACATGACCAGCATAGACAAAGAGGAAGGAGGAGACTCCTGCGATCTGAGCAGGCCCAAGATCTCAGGGACTGAGGAAGTGCATCTCCAAAAACCAGCTACCAAAACAAGTGAAATTAACAGCAACAGGTTGGCACAAGAAAACTACAAAAGTATTGAACATGGGTACCAGAATCTAAATTAATACTTAAAGTAATATATAAATAATATTAATAGAGTAAGAGCTTGATCTGACCATGTTGTTTAGAGATGGGTCCTTTGAGGAATGATTGTGCTTATGTAGGATCACAAGAGTGAAGTTCCAAGATTGAATTTTAATGGCTTGTAAGGAGAAGGTGTCCTGGCTACTTTATTATGAACTTGGCACAAGCTAGAGTCATTTGGGAAGAGAGACCTCAATTTAGGAAGTGCCTCCATAGGATTTACCTGTGTGCTAATCTGTGGTGCATTTTCTTACCCAGAAATCAAGGTGGGAAGGCCCAGGCCATTGTGGGTGGGCTGCTGGTTCTGGATGGTACAAGATGGCAGGCTGAGCAAACCATGGAGATCAAGGCAGTAAACATCACTCCTCCATGCCCTGACCTCAGTTCCTGCCTCTAGGTTCCTCCCCTTAGTCCCTGCCCTGACTTCCTTCCATGATGGAGTGTAATATGCCAGTGCAAGGGAACTGAACTCTTTGCATCCATGTTGCTTTTGGTCATGGCATTTTTTTATCAGAGCAATACAAACCCTAACTAAGGCAGAAGGACAGAAGCAAGACATAGACAGAGATTCACACAGGTTTTCCCAATGACGTGGCACAGTCTGCCAGACCTTCAAGTGAGCCTGAGTCTTATCGTTTGCACTTCCATCCTCCACAACTGTGAACTAACCAAACCTCTTCTCTTTATAAAGTGCTCTTCCTCAGCTGTTTCACTGAGGTAAGGAATAGTGAGGGGTCAGGAATATTTCTAAGTAAGATGCTCTCCAGCCACCACTAGCACAACAACAACAACAACAACAACAACAACAACAAACAGTAAAAAACTAATACCAGCATAACTTAAGAACAATTGCACCAAATGAAGAAAATGATCGTGCATTTTCCTGCATAGAACACTAAGAAATGTCCTCTAGGGGCTGGAGAGATGGCCCAGTGGTTAAGAGCTCTAACTGTTCTTCTAGAGGTCCAGGGTTCAAGTCCCAGCTCCCACATGGCAGCCCACAACTGTCTGTGACTCCAAGATCTAACACCCTTACACAGATATACATGCAGGCAAAATACCAATACCAATGCAAATAAAAATAAATTTAAAAAAAAAAAGAAAAAAAGAAATGTCCTCTAGAAAACCTCTTTGCCCACCCAGTTCCCACACACCCTTTTCCAGGGTCTACCTGGGTAAATGGATGGAACTAGAAAAGATCATGCTGAATAAGGTCAACCAGACCCAGAAAGACAAACACCATCTGTAGTTCCTAGCTCCAAATCTTTTGATGTGAGTCCACAACCTTGAGAGACTATAGAAACCAGGAAAGTAAAGGGCAGTCATGGCAGGCAGGGAGGAGCAATAGAGAGAATGGCGGGGTCTGAGTGATTTGAAGGTAGGAAATGTATGAGGGGCTTTAAATGGGGGGTAAGAGGGAGATAAATACAGAAGTAGGGAGGAAGGCAAAATAACAGCATGGATATCTTAAAAAGTCAGGAGGAATCTTATTATTATCTATCTATCTATCTAAAATTCCATATAATGCATATAAGCCTGTGTATACCAGTATATATAGTTTACAGGAAAATTTCCCAACTGGGCTGACAATGCCCTAACACCAGACATGACCAGACCCCTTTAGATTGTGTTGGACAGGGCTGTCCAAGAGACTTCTAAAACATGACTGGTTATGGCTGTCACTCTTGGTTGCTTCCCAGAGGTTGGAAGTAAGTCCTTATGGCTGAAGATACCGTGTGTTTTGGACACAGGATCTAGAAGACATGAGTTGAATCTGGCCCAAAAAGCCTCCTCCTAGATTTCCTAGAGGGCTAGGTTTCTGGTATCAGAAGGTGCCATGCAAACTTCAAAGCGGGGGGGGGGGGGGGTGGGTGTGTGGATAACCAACTATACTACCCAGCTGTGACACCGATGAACCCCATCAATGACCAGCATGGCATGGCAACCCTAAGGGTACAACAGACTACACATCCCTTGTCAATAACCAGTAGTTTTCTAATTGGACTTATGGCCCACTCAACAAGAGGGAAAACATGCCTTGTGCTGGAAACACAGCAACTACCCGAGGTTAAATGAGTCACACCCAGATCTTGGAAGAGAACCCACTACTGTCCCTCTACTAAACCAGTGTAATTCCTAACTACATTCTAAATATTTATCTTTATACGCACAGATAAGTATAGGTCTCACTCCACATCAAAGAAATGTCTCCTTGAAACAGACACCACCACAGAAAACCACAACTGATCAAAACCGTGTGGTGCCTAACCCCGACTGATACAAGTACTCCACACCTCCTGCACAAGTGTGGAAAGACTGTAAGAGCCAGAGCAACAGGAAGTTTGCTGTAGGCGTGGATCTCCTAGAAATGTCAGAGAAGCCATACCCCATGATGTCTCATCATCATGGCTACCTAAATAAGACCTTAACAAAGGCAACAACAATAGACACACTAACATGGAAGGGGGAAAAGTCTCACAGTGCCTCAACCCTAGACAAAGAACTGCAAGCAACCAAGGCATTCTTCCAGAAGGAGAAATCATCTTCCCCAGGGTAGAGCCTCCAAATTGGTTATCCAACACCAAGTAGTTAGCCCTGAAATCATGTACAAGTAACTTTATGTGGACTGAGCAGGTTGTATGTAACAATTAATGAAAAGAGAGGCCATGAACTTGAAAGAGGGCAAGGAGGGGTTTATGGGAAAGTATGGAGAGAGGAAAGAGTAGGGAGAAATGATGTAATTACAATCTCAAAAAAAATGAAAGAAGTTTTTTAAAGAGAGAATGAGTTACGTTTGTGCTTTTAGATATGTTTTGTCTGTATGTGAGTATATTTATAAATAGAAACACTCAAGTCGAGCAGTGGTGGAACATGCCTTTAATCCCAGCACCCGGGAGGCAGAGACAAGCAGATCTCTGTGAGTTCGAGGCCAACCTGGTCTACAGAGCGAGATCTAGGACAGCCAGGGCTGTTACATAGAAAAAACTCTGTCTCAAAAAACAAAAACAAAACAACAACAAAAAAACCACTTTAAGGACTTTAAAAATATTTTGGGCCACCATTGCCTCTGTAAAAACAAACAAACAAATGGTCTCTATTTCTTTGTTTCAATAGCCAGAGTCTATTCTCTCCTTCCACTGGGTGGGTTCATTGGGGAAGGGATCAAACCTGGGTTCTCAGGTCTGGTGGTAAGCCCATTTCCTTTCTGAGCCATCTCAATGGCCCTCTCCCTGTATTTTGGAAGATCCCAAGTTTGTGATCTGTATCTCTACTTCAATTTTTACTATGTTCACTCTGTGCTTGACGTAAATAGGCACTTAATGTTTCATGAGTAAATAAGACAATGGTTACTTGAGGACTTTTAGGTGTCCATTTTCTATTGTTTGTTTTCTCTCATGATTTTGTTTTATTGGTTTGGTTTGGTTTTTCCCCATGAGTGATTGAGCTGAGGGTCTCCCTCTTAGTAGGCATGTGTTCTATCATTGAACAATTTCCCAGCTCTTTTTTTTTTAACTTTTTAAAATATTTAATTTTAGGTAGGGTTTCACTAAGTGACCCAGGCTGGTTTTGAACTTGTGACCTCCCTGCTTCTACCCGTGAGTGGTAGAAAGACAGGCCAGCCCCACCAGGCCAGCTTCCCAATCTCTCATTCAGTGCTCTGGTTTTTACATCTCAGATGCAATTGAATTCGTTTTTTGTGTTTTTTGTTTGTTTGTTTGTACCCAGTCTTTAGAGTTGCTTCTTACATCTTAGAGTCACTCCAATCTTATTCTAGTTCTTTTTTTGTTTGTTTGTAATTTCACTAAGAATTTCACACTTCGTATTTTGATCATATTCACTTCCCCCATCCCCAAACTTCTCCCAGATCCACCCCATTCCCTACCCACAAGATGTGGGGTCCTTTTTTCTTGTTTGTTTGTTTGATTTATTTTTTTATTTGTCTTTGTTTTTCCATCATCAAATTCAATTAGTGCTGCCTGTATATTCAGGGCCACCAGGCCATCTCCTGGATGTTATATCTACCAAGCCCACGCCCTTAAAGAAAACTAAGTCTTCCTTTCCTACCCCTTACCGATTACCAATAGCTCCTCAGCTAGTCAGTGTAGACTTCACGGCCACCTCCCTGGTCCACGCTGGGACTCCGTCTGGCTTGAACTTGTACTGGTCTTGTGCATACTGTCACAGCTGTTGTGTGTTCACATATGCAACGGTACTGTTTCCTCCTTCAAATATTGTTTCGGCCGGGCGGTGGTGGCGTACGCCTTTAATCCCAGCACTCGGGAGGCAGAGGCAGGTGGATCTCTGTGAGTTCGAGGCCAGCCTGGGCTACCAAGTGAGTTCCAGGAAAGGCGCAAAGCTACACAGAGAAACCCTGTCTCGAAAAACCAAAAAAAAAAAAAAAAAAATTGTTTCATTGTCGTCCACTGGTTCTGATCCCTGAGCCTTGAGGGGAGTGGTGTGATGTCCCTTCAGGATTAAGCATTCCACAGTCTCTTACAGTTTCTATGTCTCTGTTCTGTTTTTTGTTTGTTTATTGGTGTGTGTGTGTGTTGTTTGGTTGGTTGCTTTTTGTTTGTTGGTTGGTTGGTTGGTAAAACAGGGCCTCACTATGCAGCTCTGACTAGCTTGGAACTTTTATGTAGACCAGGCTGGCCTCAAACTCACAAAGATCCACCTGCCTCTGCCTCCCCAGTAAATGCTGGGATTAAAGGTGTGGACCACCTGGCACAGGTTTATTCTGTTTCTTTTTTTCTTTTTCTTTTTTTTTTTTTTTTTTTTTTTTTTTACGAGACAGGGTTTCTCTGTGTAGCTTTGCGCCTTTCCTGGAACTCGCTTGGGAGACCAGGCTGGCCTCAAACTCACAGAGATCCGCCTGCCTCTGCCTCCCGAGTGCTGGGATTAAAGGCGTGTGCCACCACCACCCGGCTTATTCTGTTTCTTAAACCCTATTTTAGATGTGTATTCTTAAGCCCTGGTCTTGAGAACAATGTGCTTTTTGTTTTGTTTTTCCTTTTTCCTGGGCATTAGCTTAGTTTCACATTTCACCTGCTTTATCCTAGACTGAAGTGAACTCCAGGCAGATTCTGTGCTTTGCCTTTCGCCCCGTATTTTGCCCTTGGCTCCTCTCCAAGTGCAGTGCATTGATCCACCTCCTCAGATCCACATACGATATCCGTAGCTGGCTCTCAGTTTGCCGCAGGATCTCATCTAGCTGGGATCTGCTGAAATGAAATGGAATCTCTCCTTACCCCACTCCACAGCTCTTGGATGCTCAAACAGATGGAGTTCATAACGCACGACAACCCCCAAGTGCCGCCAAGGCTTCCCGATGGCTTCCACCACAGCTCTTTGCTTGTGGGAATCAAGCTCCCAGGATGAAATTCAGCCCTCCCTCACTTCCTGCCCAGTTGTTTCTCGAAAGTGTTCTATTCTGCTGAGCACAGGGAAAAGATACAGATGAGAAACCGGGGCAACGCTGGCTGCTTGGACACAAAGCTCCAGAAATTGGAGTCCACTCCAAAGACAGCCCGTCGACTTTCCCGGCAAAGGCCTTCCGTTTCTGAATCCCAGGCTAAGGTCTGCCTTATTCTCGTCGTCCACACACAGAAGGGATGACCAATTTTGTTTTCCAAATCAGTCAGTTTCTTAGGTTTTGAGATTGTAAAATTCTTCCAGATGGGGGCGCCAGATGGACCAGTGATCAACCAACGTGTTTTCAATGATACTTTTCAAACCATGAGCTTTGTTTATCAGCCTGAGGAAAGCCTCTTTCAGCCAGGTTTACTACTGTTTGTTCATTGATGCCCCCTGCCAAGTGAAAATCCTTTCCTTTTTCTCCATTTGTTGTTTTTTGTTCGTTCTTAACATTTGCAAATTTTGCATTCTAAAAACCATGTTGAAACCCAGATCAGGGTTACAGTAACAGTAACCTTCTGGTTACTAATGTCCTTGTTTGTTGCTGTTGTTGTTGTTTTGTTTTTGGGTTTTTTGTTGTTGTTGTTGTTTTGGGGTTTTGGTTTTTTTTTGTTTTTTTTTGTTTGTTTGTTTTTTGCCTTTTTATGAGAGGACTTTGCCTGTAATAGCCTTTTCTGTAATATCCTTGTCAGGCTTCAGTATGGAGACTCACCTGGACTCCCAAGACAAATTGAAAAGTGCTGTGCATTCATCATTTACTAAGACCGTTCATGGTTATGGCGTTCTTGTATGACTGTGTTTTTCTTTCTCTTTATTAAATGTTTGGTATAATTTGCCAAACAGGTAAATTATGGGTTTGGTTTAGGGGCAGTTCATGCATCTCATTTAAGTTTTTAAATTAGTTGTGGAGGGGAAGCTGCAGCTGGGATGTATTGTATGAGAGAAGTAAAAAATAAAAAGGGGAGGTATTATTATACCCTCCACCCCCCGCCACCGCCACAACAACAACAGCAACAAAAAACAGTCCCTCCCCACCTCACCCCTCTCTCAGATCCACTCCCCCACCCCCATCTACCCCCAGAAAAGAGCAGGCCTCCCAGAGACATCCACTGAACACCGAACAAGAAGATACAGTAAGACCAGGCACAAACCCTCACATTAGGGCTGGGCAAGGGAACACAGTAAGAAGAAAAGGATCCTAAGAGCAGACAAAAGAGTCAGAGACCCCCTCTCCCACTGTCAGGAGTCCCCTCCAAACACCAAATCAACAACCATAACATATATTCAGAGGACCTAGAGTAGGCCCATGCAAGCTCCCGGATTGCCTCCATTCAGTCTCTGCGAGCCCCCACGATCCCTGCTTAGTTGACTCCATGGGCTGTGCTCTCCTGGTGTCCTTGACCCCTCTGGCTCCCACAATTCCTCCTAACCTTCTTCCACAGAGTTCCGTGAGCTCCTAGGGGAGGGACCTAATAGAGACCTCCAACCCAGGCGCTCTCTCTCTCTCTCTCTCTCTCTCTCTCTCTCTGCCTAATGTTTGACTATGGGTCTCTGCATCCACTCCCATTAGCTGCCATCAGCTTCTCCGATGACTACTGGAACTGGACTAGGCACCAGTCTGTGAATACAGCAGAACATCATTTAGGAATCATTTCATTGACTTTGGGGGAGGCAGTCATGTTTGATTCTACCCTAGGTTTCTGTGCTACCCTGCCTCCAGTTCCTGGTTATCCAGGCAGTGTCAGGCATGGGCTCCCCCTCACGTTGTGGGCCTCAACTTAGACCAGTCATTGGTTGACCACTCCTATGAGTTTTGTACCATCATGCTCCCGCACACTTTGAAGGCAGGCCAGATTGTAGGTGGAAGGTTTTGTGACTGGGTTGGTGTCCCAGTCCCACTATTAGAAGCCTTGCCTGGTTACAGAAGATAGACAGTTCAGGCTCTGTATTCTCCATCACTAAGAGTCCTTGATAGGGTCACCCTCATAGATTCTTGGGAGTTTGCACTGCACTAGGTTTCCATCTGGTCCCCCAAATGCCCTCCAGTTCCAGTCATCTCTCCTCATACTCTTTCCTCCATCCTCTCCCCGCTCCAGCCTGATCCCTCCTGTTCCCATTCTCACCTGCCCCCAGTCCAACTGAAAAATCTATTTATACTATTTTCCCTTCCTAGGAGATCCATGAGTCTCCCCTTGAGCCCTCCTTGTTACTTACCTTCTCTGTGTCTGTAGATTGTGGCATAGTTATACTCTACTTTAGAGATAATAGCCACTTATGAGTGAATACATACTATATTTGTCTTTCTGGGTCTGGGTCACCTCACTCAGGATGATTTTTTTCCAGTTCCATCCATTTACCTGCCAATTTCATGATGTCATTGTTTTTAACTGCTAAGTAATGTTCCATTGTGAAAATATGCCATATTTTCTTTATCCGTTCTTTGGTTGAAGGACATCTAGGTTGTTTCCAGTTTCTGGCTATGATGAATAAAGATGCTATGAACATAGTAGAGCAAATGTCCTTTTGGTAGGATGGAGCATCCTTTGGGTATATGCCCAGGAGTGGTATAGCTGGGTCTTGAGGTAGATTAATTCTCAATTTTCTAAGGAACTGCCAAATTGATTTCCATAGTGGCTGTACAAGTTTGCAGTCCCACCAGCAATGGCGGAGTGTTCCCCTTGCTCCACATCCTCACCAGCATGAACTGTCACTTGTGTTTTTGATTATAGCCATTCTGACAGGTGTAAGACGGACTCTCAGAGTCTCTTCAATTTACATTTCCCTTTGTCTTTTAAACTCCCCCCATTTTCCTACCTATTGCCAGTGGAATCTCTCTTTTTCCCTTCATTTGCCTTACCAAGGAACTATCTGATTTTTCAAGTAATTTTGCTCAATTTTTTACATGTATTTGTTTATATTGGTAGTATTTTCATTTGTAAAAGAATGGCATTTTTATATAAATCTATCCCTTTCTTCTTTGGAATTATTTTCTTTGAATGCCCCCCCTATCATAAAAAAATATTTATCTCTGTTTTCTTTTAGTTGCCTCTCATTTGTTTTTCATTGTTAATAAATTAAAATTTCCAATTAAAAGTTGATATGCATATATTTAAAAGAAGATACACCAGATAATTCAGAAAAGTGAAAGGTAACATTCTATCATCACTCAATATCCCCTTCTCTTCTCAATAATCCGAGAACCAGATCCTCTGCTAAACTTCTGAACTGTCTTTTAGCATGGACTAGCACATCTCTGTTTCTACTGTATAAAATACACTTCAAATCTCTTGGAACACATGGTTCTAAACCTTCCACATGTGTTCACATGTTATTCATTAGACAGTCAATTGCAAGCATGGTTTTGTGCTTCTAAGTTAGATCTTATCAGACTAGAACATGGCTCAGAGTCACCTGAGGCATTCATAAGCACACAGATGTTGTCGCCCTCACGTAGCCCTCAGATTTCCTAATCCAGTGGGTCAGAGGATGGGGAGGGCTGAGACTTTGCCCCGGTAACTAGTCCCTTGCTTGTTGCTGGTCCTGATCACATTTTGAGAATCACCGTCCTGGATGATTTCTTTCAAGTATCAAAGTAATGACCCCATTCCAGTGCGTTTAACAAAGAGAAATAGAACTGAGGTCATTTGCTGATGTATCATGAAGACTTGTGAATTTCCCAAGCTTTGACTATAGCCAGTTCCTTCCCAACACAGACACTACTTTCAAAGTCAGTATCATAGCAGAGTGTTCCTCATATATTTTCTGATAATGCAACCCCGATGTATAAGTAAATGGTGATATGTTAGTAGAGCACCACAAATTTAAGGCATTATTATCTGCAACCGTCTGGCCATGTTTCACAGGACTGGCAATTCCCTGTGTTTACAGAGGGGCAGGTCTAGAGGACCATTCTTTTGAGGTGTTTCGGCCTCTGAGCTAGGGATGTTACTCAGTGAGTGACACAACAAGAGCAGGCCCCAGGTTTGCTCTCCACAAAGATAACAAAAAGAAACCACTAGAACAAAGTGCAGACTTCAGCCTGCATCAGTATCGAGAGGAACACTTATCTGACCTGTAGATCCCCCTTTCATCACCAGGAACACTTGTCTGACCTGTAGATCCCCATTTCATCACCAGGAACACTTGTCTGACCTGTAGATCCCCATTTCATCACCAGGAACACTTATCTGAACTGTAGATCCCCATGCCATCACCAAGAACACTTACCTGACCTATAGATCCCCATGCTATCATTCTGAGACTCAGAAGATTGGAAATGTAGGGCATGGGCCTGGGGACTTGCTTTTTAAAAATTATCCAGGGTAATCTTTATGTACCACTGCATTTCACCATTCTGGGTAGTGGAAACAGAGTGAGTATATTGCTATTGTTATGAAAACTTCCAGAAGCTGGCAATAGCCCCATGAAAAAAGGAAAAGAAAGAAAGAAAGAAAGAAAGAAAGAAAGAAAGAAAGAAAGAAAGAAAGAAAGAGAAAGAAGAAATTGAAATGAGGGTCTGTTTACCATTATCAACTCAAGTTCATAAGCAACTCCTGGGTACCCAGCTCTCTTTGGGGTACTTAATGTATTTCACACTCATTATTCATGATATAATGAGGGTTTTTAAAATTTGTTTGTTTGTTTTTTTTTTTTTTTATGATGAGAACCTCAGACACCCAGAATTGCATGTTTGTTTTTAATGAGGGCATTGGAGATGGCTCAGCAGTTACAGCACTTGATACGTAAGCAAAGCAAGAGGTCCAGAGTTTGGACCCCCAGAAGGTATGCATATGCTGATGGGGGTGGGAATGGCTGTGATCCCCTCCTTGGAAGGTGGAGACAATTCCATCCTGGAAGGTAGAGACAAGGTGGCTGGGGAGACTAGCTTTATTGGTGAGCTCTGAGTTTTGTTGAGAGACTCATCCTCAAAGAAAAAAGTAGAGCCAGGCGGTGGTGGCGCACGCCTTTAATCCCAGCACTTGGGAGGCAGAGGCAGGTGGATCTCAGTGAGTTCGAGGCCAGCCTGGGCTACCAAGTGAGTTCCAGGAAAGGCGCAAAGCTACACAGAGAAACCCTGTCTCGAAAAACAAAACAAAACAAAACAACAACAACAAAAAAAAAAGAATAAAGTAGAAGAGCTATGGGGGAAGATTCCAGATATCAACTTCAAGCCTCCACACACAAGATCACACACGTACCCACATGCATCTAAGCACACATACCTATTCTCCTACACAGCACACACACACACACACACACACACACACACACACACACACACACACAAAAGGGATGTGGGGAGAGAAACAGTAAAATGTACAGGAGAAAAATCAGTAAGAGAGCAGTGAGATTTGAACCCACATCCAACTGTAGTACCTTTGTTCTTTCCTTATAGTACTCCCTCCCTCCAGTGTTTCATCTAAGCAAAGCAGGAGAGAGTGGGTTGCTCCATCTACCTGTGTCGCCCTTTGGATGGGGAGTGATGATGTGGGTGGAACTGTTGCTGCTTGTCACAGTGATGTTTCAGAACAGTTAAGCCCCTGGTAAACTGGTGTTATGGAGACACACAGCCTGAATAATTAAAGCAAAAATGGATTGGTTTTAATGTGAGCTGCCTAACACAGCTCCTGGGAAAGCCACATTTCTCAGAGAACTGTTCAGTCAATCATCCCCTGAGTCACCTTTGAAAAAAAAAAAACAAAAACTGAGTGTGATTCTGGAAACCCAGCACACACTAGGAACAGAAGAGCACACGGAGTCTGGAAAGCCCAACAGTAACATTACTACCACGCTCTTCCTTCTGATGTTTAAATCCGTGGGTGTGTGCTTCTTGGAAAATTTAATCCACATGTTTTAAGATCATTTACACTTAACCCATCAAACTCGGTTTTGGAAGAGCCTGTTAACTGTGTAAGAAGCCTGATGTGATTTAAAAACAAAACAAAAACCACAAGGCCATATGTCCTTTGCCATCCCTCCTCTGGCTTCTGAGGCTGGAAGTTGTATTTGTCCATAAGAATCAAACCTAGAACCTGAAAACAGGCCACGTGGGGCCTCACCTACAAGCTTGTGAAGAGTGATGGGTCTGAAGTCTGAACAAATAAGTTCTCTCATTTCCCAGAAAAGTCAGCTCGCAGCTGTGGGAAGCAAGCCCACCACGCCGCAGACCGCGCCTCCTCCGCAGACAGCCTTCTGCCTCTCGATGGGACCGGAGATGTATTCCAGATCTATCTGGTTTGCGTTCTAATTCAAAGAGAGCTTTGCCCACTTTTCTCGGGGTAGCATTCTAGAAGTCCAATTTAGTGATTCACTCCAGAGAAGACCAAGGAGCATCCAACAAGGATGAACAGGCTCCCAACTGTGTCTGCCTCACTCCTGGGGAAAGATCTCCAGGCGAGCATCCAGGCTCTGCTGAGTGTCAGTCCCCCAGAGCCTCTTCAGCAACACTGGGATAACAGGGATTTGGGGGTGTGCACATAGCATGTGTCCAAGAAGGGAAAGAGAACTTAGCTCCGCTCTTTCGTGCATTACTTATTTGTGTGCTCCAGCCCCCTCTGATGTATCTGGCTGCTTTTAATTGTCACAGTTTTGTTCTTGTTTTCCAACTTGGAACTATCATTAAATTACTGTGTTTTTATTAAGGCTTTCAAAATCAATCTCAAATCCTGGGTAAATTGTTTCTTAGACTAGAATCACATTTAAAGTTGATTTAAAAAAATAAAATAAAAAAAGGTGACGGCTCAACAGGTAAAGCCACTTGCTTCCAAACTTGACCGTCTGAGTTCAGTTCCTGGAACGCATGGGGTAGAAGGAGAGAACTGACTCCTGTAAGCTGTCCTCTGACCTCCACTCTTTTACAGGAGCACTGTACTCACCCACAAACACAATAGATAGATGCAATTAAATGCAAGCAATGTGACAATCCTTCAATAAATTAGAATTGCCATCCGCTCTAGCTGTTC
Source organism: Peromyscus aztecus (assembly GCA_902168405.1). Lineage (NCBI taxonomy): Eukaryota > Metazoa > Chordata > Mammalia > Rodentia > Cricetidae > Peromyscus > Peromyscus aztecus. The sequence goes on from CABHPQ010002122.1 coordinate 28,559, forward strand.
TCCTGGGTATACACCCTAACAAAGAGAAAGCAGGGCCCCAACAGGACATTCATACATCAACCTCCAAAGCAGCTTTACTCAACATAGCCAGAAGATGGGGGCAACCCACGTGCTTGTTTATTAATAAATGCATAAACAAATGTGGCATATGCACAAAGCAGAGTGCTGCTCACCCTTGAAAAGCAGAGAATTCTGACTTGTGCTTTGCGTGGGCCTTGAAAGTATAAGGCTAAGTGAGAAGAGCCGGTCACAGTATGGTTCCTTTTTTGAGACACACCTAGAGATATCAACTTCCTAAAGACAAAAAGTAGGTTGATGGTTGCCAAGGTGTGGGGCAGGGGAGTTGAGAGTTACTGTATGATGGGTATGATTTCAGTGTGCATATAATAAAAAGTGCTCTGGAGAGGGTGGTTGTGATATTTGTCCAGCAATGTGAATGTAGTCCATGTGTACTTTAAAACTAAAAATAGGCCGGGCAGTGGTGGTGCACACCTTTAATCCCAGCACTTGGGAGGCAGAGGCAGGCTGATCTCTGTGAGTGTGAGGCCAGATTGGTCTACAAATTGAGTTCCAAGACAGCTAGGATGGACTGTTACACAGAGAAACCCTGTCTCAATCAATCAATCAATCAATCAATCAATCAATAGAGAAATAACTAAAATTCAAAAAAAGAGACAGATGGTTAATTGCACATTACAGTATTTTACAATTTTAGAAAAGAAATAGCAGGAATGTGGGGAGGTTGAGGTTCAAATTAGGAAATGGCAACAAAAATGGAGGAAGAGAGTAGTAAGAACGTGTGAAGGAATCTGTTGAAGAGGAAGGGAGCATGCAAAGCGAATGCAGGAAGAACGGGTTGTAGTTTGGATTTTTTAAAGATTTATTTATTTATTTATTTTATTTTTTCAGAGCTGAAGACTGAACCCAGGGCCTTGCACTTGCTAGGCAAGTGCTCTACCACTGAGCTAAATCTCCAACCCCTATTTATTTTATTTTTAATGATGTGTATATGTATGTGTGTTATGTGCACATGAGTGCAGGTTCCCAAAGAGGCCAGAAGAGGGATCCTATCCTGTGGAGCTGGTGTTACAGGCAGTTGTGAGCTGCCCAATGGGGTTGCTGGGACCAAACTCATGTCCTCTAGAAGGGCACTAGAAGCTTCTAACTACCACTGACTGAGTCATTCCTCCAATTTCCAGAAGTCTTTTTGGTTGTTGTTGTTTTGGGGTTTTTTGTTTGTTTGTTTGTTTGTCTATTTTGTTTTGTTTTTATCAGAAACTAAATTCTAGAGGAAAAACATACAAAATTGTCACACTCGCCTTGTCTGTGTGTTTTGGATCACTAAGGCACAAAGCAGGGCTGGACTGTGAGGTTGACCAAGAGAAAGCTGAGAAGCAGAGCATTTGGCTCTTCACCACTGGGGAGGCTCAGGCTGGCTGAGGGGATTCCTGAGTTCTTGCCAGTCACCCACAGGAGCACCTAGACTCTCCCCCAGTGAGTTCCATGCTGCATACCATCCCCAGAGAGAGGTAGACCACAGTTTTCATTTGATTCTTAGCCACAGGCTGACCAAACAGGAAGCTTGTCCTAACGTCTCCAGAATTCAGAATGTTTGTGGAAGGTGGAGTCTTGCCAGTGCTCAGTGAGTCAGCCACAGTTACCCGGAGGGGAGAGCTGGGGTGACCACTTTGGACAATATGCTGTTTGGAAGTGGGGATTTCTTCTACAAAATTTGAGCTTGGGAACATAGCGTGCTTTATATAAAGCAGAAAGTAAATAAATGATTTCAAGGCATTCCTCTCCCACATGACCAATTCAAAAACCAAAGCCATCAAACCCAAGTACCAAATGGATTCAATGAGCACTCATTTACCCCAACCTTAAAAATATAATACACATGAAACTATTTTAGAACCGTTTTTTTTTCTTCTCTCCCAAAAATGGAACTCACTGAAATAGAGACACACTGGCCACAATAATTTAGTTTTCATCAAGTGTAGGTTTTCAAATTTCACTGAAAGGACCCCAGAAAGAACATCTTTTTGGTAGAAGGAGCATGGCATGGCAGTTTGATGTCATGCTGGGAAGTATGTTCAGCCGTATCTGAAGTGATTTTTAATAGTTTAGCAAAAGTTAATACAACAACTAAAGCTGCTTTGTGTTTTCTTTGTCTTTGTGTTTTGCAATGTTGGGGGCTAGGCCCAGCGCCTTGTACACGCAACGAAAGGGCCCCTCCCCTGAGGGACATCCTCAACCCAAGTACCTGGTTTTCAGTTTGAGAACTGAATTCCCACTGTTTCTTGTTTGCCGCCCTGATGTTTATCTGTAGCTGACATTATTAATTGTATTTTTCTCTGACCAGTTGTCTCCTGATATCCATGTTTTTTCTCCTTTCATAGTGACAAAACTCAAGAGCTTTTAACTGACCTTCTGGTTGCATGACCTAAAGATATTTCTCCTTCTCATTTACAGCTGAGTGGGCTATGTGACCAATTCTGACAAATGCAAAGAGAAAGGGGTATGTGAAACTCCGAAGTTTACTTTTAAATAGAGGGGATAGAGCTGTGCGTGGTGGTGCATGCCTTTAATCCTAGCACTTAAGAAGCAGAGGCAGGCTATTGGATCTCTGAGTTCAAGGCCAGCCTGGACTACAGAGAGAGAGTTCCAAACAGCCAGGACTACACACAGAAATCTTGTCTCAGAAAGAAAGAAAGAAAGGAAGAAAGAAAGAAAGAAAGAAAGAAAGAAAGAAAGAAAGAAAGAAAGGTTGATTTTAAAAAGTAAAATGAAAAGAGGGGTATGCTGTTCTTTGTGCCTCCCCTGCCCCCCGACCATTGGCTGGAATTCAGATGTAAAGAGTGTAACTGTTCTCATAATAAATCAGGGTCATGAGATCCTTAGGAATGGAGCAATAAGATGGAAGGTGTCTGGGTCTCAGGCCTGTGTGATCCTAGATTACTCGGCTTTGACAAAACTCTAGCACTCCAGAACATGGCCCTTTATAATAGCTGAAACTACTTATCGTGGTTTGAATGAGAAATGTCCCCCAAAGGCTCCCATATCCGAACACTTGACCCCCAGTTTACAACCTAATTGGAGGAGCTACATCACTGGGGATAGGCTATGAGAGTTCATAGTCTCACCCCCACTTTCTAGTTTGCATCTTTGCTCCCTTGATGTGAGCTCTTGGCTTTCTGTTGCAGCTGCCGTGCCTCCTGCTCCCTGCCAGGCCTCCCCAGGACGATGGACGATTCCCCCTCCGGTCATCACCTCGGTCATGCTGTTTTATCACAGCAACGGAAAAGTAACCACTACACTCCCGTTTCTTCATGCTTTTAGCCAACAGTCATCATTAACTAATAAGCTATTTTAAAGTGTTATACTACTGAGGGATACAGAAGTCTCAGTTCCATTCTGTCTCTAAGCCTAGACATGAAGATGGCATAGGCATGTATTGGAAGATTTTATGTTGCCCCATTAAGATGGACATGTCCCCAAAACGACTCTGTCTTGTGAAATCTGCAGCCTTGTCTTCAGTGTGTATTTTCCTTCCTCTGAGCATCTCCCTATCTCTCTTGTAATACATCTGCTTAATTCTATGTTAAAACCTTTTCTTAGTCATATAAAAGCAAACAAACTTAAAAACAAAAGTGGAAAAGGACATAGTGGTCACAATTCTGCATCTTGCCTATGTGTACCACTCAGCCGCCTGAGGCTGTGGCATAAAAGAGGCTTTTGTGGAGGAAAATCTGAGCAATGGGCCTCCCACCCAAGTACAGTCACACAGGTACGGACTAGACTCTGTGTCTTTCAAGGTCAGAAAGGACCTGGAATTATTTTTTTCCAAGGAAAAATATGGCTTTACCAAGTCTCCAGGAGCCAGACTTGGTGATATACATATTTAATCCCAGAACTCAGGAGGCAGAGGCAGGCAGATCTCTGTGAATTCTAGCCAACCTGACCTACATAATGAGTTCCAGGTCACCCAGAGCTAGAGCTACATAGTGAGATCCCATCTTTTTAAAAAGTCTTCAGGGATTCATTTCTTAGGTTAAGAAAATCCTGCAGGGTTTTCCATTCATGTGCACACTCTCAAGACTCAGTTTGTGCATGTTAGTGAAGAGCTTGTTGTATTTCATTCTGATTTTAGAACAGTCTTCATGAAAGACATGTTTATTGGGAGAGAGTAAAAGAAAATATGCAAAGTAAGGAAAGCAAGCAATCTGAAGCAGGACAGGAAGACTGAGATGTAAAATCCTAAACCTTCAGTGTAAATAATATCAGAGCAGTACTATTTATTCCCTGGGGACCCGGCCCAGATTAGAGTAAACAGGAAGCCATTTCCATAGATATGAACCCATTGATCTGCGCTTCAACTTAAATAAAAAAAAATTAAAGAGCTTAAAAAAACGAGAGCATGTAGGAGGGTTAAACACAAGCCAGGGGAGGCATATCTTCCAGGAGTCTGTCCACCAATCCCCTGGGCAGTTTGAATGATGGTGATCAGACTAGTTGTCTACATTTTACAACCCCTAATGTAATAAAAATGCGGCAATAGTCATCAATAACGTGCCTAAACCATTACTTAAACATAGATGTAATGGATGGGATTAGTTAACACCATCTGAACTCAGGGATCAATCTTGACATCATACCACAAGAGACACCCGGCCAGTGTAGACTTCCTGACATGACACAGCAGGAAGTGCATAGCACCGTGACCTAGGAAATAATCTTACAAAATATGGAACTGGAATATGACCTAGCCTTACGGATCTGCCTACTGGAAAACCCAGGATAAAGAGAAACATGCTGGATGCTATCTTGGGCGGGGGGTAATCAGCAAAACTGGGATTTAATGAGTCAGTATGAGTAGCCTCACATAAAGGAAACTTACCACCAGATGCCATCTGAGGACCTAGTTTAGATTCCTTTAACCAAAGTTAAAAACAAAAACCAGTTATAAACAGGTATCTATGAGACCCAAAAGGAAATTTTGACATTAAAATATTGGTTTTATGGCCTTAGATTAAGCAATAACTTTTAAAATATTGTACCAAAAAAAAAAAAAAAAAAAAAACAAGAAAAAGAAAATATAGGGCTAGGGAGGCGGCTTGGCTGGTAAAGTGATTGCTCGAGACGTGAGCTGAATCACAAGACCCCACACAAAGGGAAAAGGAGAGAACCAACTCCACAAGGTTGCCTTCTGACCTCCACACATGTATGTGCTGTGCCACATACACACACACACACACACACACACACACACACACACAAATTAAATAATTTAAAGAATGTATGAATTAGAGCTCATCAATATTTACAAATTGGTGCATTAAAATATTAGCACACATCTTGGAGGTGAAATAAATCCACAGAATAGGATAAAATATTTTCAGATCATATCTGACAGGGCTGTGAATCCAAAATGTATAAAGAAACTTAAAATAAACAGTAAAAATACAGTTCAATAAAAATAGGCAATAAAAATGGACAGTAGAGTTCTTTTCAAAAATACTTATATAAATGGATAATAAACACCCAAAAGATATGCCTGCATATTCAATAGTGGCATGGATACTATATGAGTAACCAACCACTTTCTGCTTGGATTTAAGGCCCACTACAGGTGTAAACTCATGCTTTGTATTATAAGCTCTTATGACTAGGTGTTGTATAATATTAGTTGAAGATGTGTTACATTTGTTTATGCTGTGGAATATTTGTTTAGTGATGCAAAGATGTGTTGCATTCTTTTATGTTGCATTTGTTTAACTCTGTGAAGCTGTGTTACTTTGCCTGCCTAAAACACCTGATTGGTCTAATAAAGTGCTGAATGGCCAATATCTAGGTAGGAGAAAGGATAGGTGGGGCTGGCAGGCAGAGAGAATAAATAGGAAGAGAAGAAGAGGAGCAAGTAAAGGAGAAGGAGAGGGGGAAGCAGGGAGCCAGCCACCTAGTCCCACAGCCAGACACAGTATAAGAAGGAAACAATAGATATATGGAGATAGAGAAAGGTAAAAGCCTAGAGGCAAAAGGTAGATGGGATAATTTAAGCTAAGAAAAGCTGGCTAGGAACAAGCCAAGCTAAGGCCAGGCATTCATAAGAAAGAATAAATCTCCATGTGCTATTTAGGAACTGGGTGGCAGGCCCCCCAAAGAGTAAAGAGTGAAAAAAAACCCAGCTACAACTAGGGAGCTCATAGGCCATAGGAGTGAATCTACTACTAATAGTTTGCTAACTGGACATAGTGCAAACAGCCTTTTAAATGCATAGATTAGTAGAGCTCTCAGTCATCATCAGAGAAGCTTCAAAGTGCAGAGAATGACTGTCTGTGGAGTGCTGAGCTATAAACAGGACATCTATTTCCTAGTCTCCCCTCAGTGTTCAGCAAATATCATGGAAGAGGGGGTGGAAAGTTCTGAAGAGCCAGAGGTTGGGGAAGACTCAGGCAAAATAGTGTCTTCTGACACTACACTTCTGACAGAACCTCTGCACTTATGAACTCACGGCAGCTGTGGTTACCTGCACAAGACCTGAGTGTATATGCTCAGAGCCCAATAAAAGCCAGGAGTGGCGGCACTGGAGTAGAGCAGAGAGAAACAGTGAAGCTCACCGGTCAGCTGGTCTAGCTGACCATTGGTCTCTAGTTCGGTGAGACAATGAGCCTCATAAATTAGGTGTGGGGCAATTGAGGAAGACATCAACCTCCTTTAGCCTCCCAATAAACATGTACACATGTGCACACACATGAACATGTAGGCACACATGCAGCAGCAGCAGCAACACACACACACACACACACACACACACACACACACACACACGAGCCATCATCTCTTGGGGAGAGATGTAGTGTATTTGTGGTGACATGATGGTGAGCTCCAACTCAGCTGGCAATAGGTGATAGTGCTTGGGAATGGCGACAGTCCGGATGAAACAAGACTGGCCTTGAGTTCACCTGTGTTGAATGTAGGTGTGAAATCCCTGGGGGTTTGTTAGGCTCTCCTCTTAACTCTTCCGTGTGTTTGTAATTTTCCATAGCCAACAGTTACAGTCAACAAGTTGGTTGCTGTCAGGGCACAGATGAGTTGGACTGTGACAGAAGTGCCACAATCAGAGCATGTTCGACAGAGGCAGAACCTGAAAAACTACCTAAAACCTTCTTTTCACAAAACTGACATCCCCAAGGAGGAGGGAGAAAAATGAGGATGATGTAAAACAGGAATCTGTAATTTTTAAAAAGTTGTTTTCAGAGCTGCACAGGAGAGCAGAGAATGATTTCCCCAGCCAGCTATGCTCTTTAGCTGAGTTGTGAACTCAACTGACAAAGACAGATTAACGTGAGAAAGTCCATACTGACATATGCATGAACTCATATTGCTCATCACCCAAAGTCAAGTCTACCTCGGGGCTTGTGACTGGGGCTGTGCTTTCCATGTGTTTGGATAAGTGTGGAACAGCAATTACTAACCACAGCAGTGCCTGCCATTCAGGGGATCTTCTCTGCTCATGCTCAGTTACATGCATGTGTGAGATGAGGGAATGGATGCAGTGTCTCTTCCTCTCAAGTTTGCTGTCAACTTAAAATATTCACTTAAACTTTAAAAATATCCTCTTTGCTCCATTTCCCTGTCTCTTCCTCACCCTTCCCTCAAGTATTTGATCTCTTTACTGCCTTTTCATAGTTCCACATTTTCCCAAAGTGTCCAGGTAGCCAGGATCATACGGAGTGTGGCCTCCTCCAGCTGACTTCTTCCATTCAGTAGCATGCCTGCAAGCCTCCTTTACACTTTTTCATGATTTCATAGATCATTTATTTCAAGCTCTGACTAATATTCCATTGTGTGAATGCATCACAGTTAACTCATCTACTTATCTACCTGAAATCTTCCATGTTTCCAAAAGAAAGAACACAGCTAACACAAACAGCCATATGCAGAAGTTTGTGTAGACACTTGTTACCTCTTGTGATAGTTTGAATGTAATGGCTCCCAAAAGCTCATCAGGACTGGCACTATTAGGGGGTATGGCTTTGTTGGAGGAAGTGTGTCACTGTGGAGGTAGGCTTTTGAGGTCTCATATATGCACAAGTCACACCCTGTTGCAAGGTATTTGATTACACAATGTAAAGATATGTCACTGTGATTGGTTTAATAAAAAGCTGAATGGCCAACAGCTAGGCAGGATTTCAAGGCACAGAGGATTCTGAGAAGAAGAAGGACGGAGACACCAGGACTGAGAGTAAGTAGCATAGGCAATACAGAGTAAATGTAACCAAGCCACATAAAGGAACATAGATTAAAAGATATGGGTTAATTTAAGTTATAAGAACTAGTTAGAAACAGGCCTAAATTATCAACCGAGTTCTCATAATTAATAAGAAATCTCTGTGCTGTGATTTGGGAGCTGGCTGGCAGGACAGAGAAAGACTCACTACAAATGGCATCCAATGTGGGAGAACGTATTTCCACATAAGACCTGAGAAAGCTCAAAAAAGGTTGCAAACACAAAAGCAGAGCCAAACATGGCTTCCTGGTCCTGCAGTCTCTCATTCAGGCTACAGTCCTGAGATATGTCTCCCAGCCACTGTCTGTGGGCTTGAGTTGCCATGAGCTAAGCTGCACAGCAGTGTAAGATTTTGCTCATGCAGACAGAAAGAGTTACAGATACACCATAAAGCAGGTTCAGACGAAAAAGAAAACAAAAAAAAAACAACAAAAAACAACCTCTAAACAGGTTACAGTGTGTTTAACAATGTGAGTAGGCTTAAGAAAAAAAAAGAAAAAGGGTATAGACAGTTATAAAAATAATAGTTTAAAATAATAAAGTCTTTTAAAAAAGTAAATAATTTTAAAAAAGAATAAGCTTGTGAAGATGGGAAATACATAAGGAGTCTGGATCCTGTATGTTATTGTGTTGTCTTTGAATTTTTTGATTGCTGATAAGCAAACAACAGCTGCTGGGAGACATGGTATTGTAAAAAGGACTGCTAAAATAAACCAGCTTAGAAACTTTAAGAATGCCTTCACTTTAAAATGGAACTCAAAAAATGTTTTGCTTTGGGGAAGAGGTTATGCTTTTGTTTCCACAGGAAACTAAAGGCTGTGTACTCATTCAAGGTTGATATAGATCAGATTTGATTGAGGGAGACTCCCTGAAAATCTAGCTATAGACATAAAGAAATATACCTAAAAAACAGAAAAACAAACAAAAAAGCAAACAAAAAACAAAACCCTACAAGACAGGTGATGTATGTATGTATATATGTAAAACCTGCTCAAATATAAAACAAAAAAATCATCTTTGGCTCACTTGTGTACAATGTACAGTCCATACTTGTGTTAATGCAGATATGATGTATGTTACCTTTGAAAGTTAGTTTTCAGAGCAGGGGACCAAACACTAATAAAAATGAGTGGCCCAGGTGATCCAGCCTCTCAAAGTGAGTCTGTTACAGTTTCCTCAGAGTTCTGCATCCTGAATAGCTTTGAGGCTGCTAGTTGAGAAGGTCCAGCCTCACAGACTATTTTAGCCAGGACTTGACTATTTTCCTAATTTTCTCAGGGTGCTCCAAAGATTTCAGTACCCACAGACAACAGGAAGCAGTCTAGAGAACACAACACCCACATTCCCAAGAGGTAGGCTGGGTGATTTTTGGTCATTCAGTGGGTTACGGATATTTGTCATCATTTAGGGGGGTGGTTACAAGTTGTTTTTAATAATGGTCAGGAAAAAAGCTGAACAAAGATTAGATTCAGGGATCTTGTTCTGAAAAGAAAAAGGGGGAATATAGAAATGATAGGCTAAAAGGGTAGGTTATTGAATCTACTTTTAAACTAAAAAAGCAACTGCTAGTCTTAAATATTTTACATTGGTATGGATTTTTGTATACTGATACAAATTTAAGGTTATTTTTGTTAGAGCATACTGTATATATGTTTCTATTCTTTTTTAAGATATTGTACCTTAACAGCTCATTTAAAAATGTAATGTAAAGTTTTAGTCCTTGAAAACTATTTAGGATAATAAAGAAATTCATCTATGATAATCAAACTTGTAGTCATATTAGAAATGTTTTCAAGATTAAACAGATATACTTAGATAGATAGATGGTCATCAAACACTTCAAAGACCTACAGAATATGGCATTTAAGATGTTTAATAACCTGGCACTTTTCATGACCATGAGACACATCTGCTCCTGACAGCACCAATTTACTTCAGAAAGGATGATGGGCATCGAAGAAACTCCATATGGAGTTTGCTTTCAATGTGGCAAAACTAGCCATTTGGGCAAAAAAACTGTTCATGTCTTGAATGCTCACCATATGCTGTCCAAACTGGACAAGCAGGACACAAAGGAAAGAGGCTGTTGAATTTTGCCAAGATAAGGTGGGACAGTCCTCAAAGCTCCTGCTTCATAGAAAAGTCTGTCAGATATTCTAGGCCTGTAGGCCAAAGATAGATGCCCCAACATTGCAGAGGAATCTTGGGGTGACTGTACGGGCAGTCAAATGTCTCTGTCATTTCTTAGTTTTGAAAGGTGCTTGCACTGCACTTCCTGTTTACTCAGTAATATTATATCCTTCTGGGGTCTTTGATGGAGTTGAAGACTAGATAGTTATAGTTATACTTTTCCTTAGTTATGATAGAAGGTAAATTAAGTACAAAGCTTTGGACTCATCAAGATAAGATTTAAAAAATGGAGTATTATCTTTGAATTTGTCAAATACATTACATTGTAAGTGTAATTCTTACGTGATCATTGTTCTTATTGTATGTAGTTGTACTATGTCAGAGTTAAAAATCCTTTCCTTTTTATTTAGACAAAAAGGGGGAAATGTTGCAAGACATTTGAGTACACTGTGTAAAGATATGTCACTGTGATTGGTTTAATAAAAAGCTGAGCGGCCAATAGCTAGGCAGGATTTCCAGGCACAGGGGATGCTGGGAAGAAGGGCAGATACCAGGACTGGGAGGAAGCAGCATGGGCAATACAGAGTAAATGTAACCAAGCCACATAAAAGATATAGATTAAAAGATATTGGTTAATATAAGTTAGTTAGAAACAAAACTAAGCTATCAGCTAAACTTTCACAATAAGAAGTCTCTGTGTTGTGATTTGGGAGCTAGCTGGTGGGACAGAGAAAGACTCACTACAACACCCAGTGTCTCAGTTCACTTCCTTTTGTCTTTGAATCAAGATGTAGCTAGCACTATGTCTGCCTGCATGCCACCATATCCCATCATGATGATAATGGACTAAACTCCTGAAACTGTAAGCCACCTCAATTAAATGCCTTTCTTTATAAGAGTTGCCATGATCATTGTATTTCTTCACAGCAATAGAAACCCTAACTAAGACACTTCCTTTGGACTGTCCTTTTGTAAGCTAAGAGTATTTTTATATTTAATTTAGAAAAAGCCACCAAACTACCTTTCAAAAAAAGTTACAGAATAAAATTGCAGTTGTCCAGGTCCCCACAGCATCTGGTATCATCAGTGTTCTGGATTCTTGCCATTGTCATATGTGTGTAGTGAATCTGTGCTATTTAATTTCCGTTTCTTTAACAACAGATGATGTATCTTATTGTTGAGTTTCAAGAGTTCTTGTCTTTAAAAGATTTAGTTTTACTTTAGGTATATGAGTGTTTACCTACAGGTATATATGTGTACCACATGGGCACCTGGTGCCTGCAGAGGTCAGAAGAGGGTGTTGATCCCCTGGGTGTTGATCCCCTGGGATCAGGCAGGTGTGAGCTGACATATGGGTTCTGGGATTCAAAACTAGGTCCTCTGCAAGAGCAGGAAGAGAGCTCTTTGTGTACTTTGAATAGGTCTTTTCTCAGATAAACTTTCTGCAAGCATTTTCTCCCCGTGTGTCACTCATCTCCTTCTTTATAGTGTTTCCCCCCGCTCCACCCCCCAAGCAGAATTTTTTGAAAGTTAATGACATTTGGCTCACTGGTTCTTTCCTTTATGGACCTCAACTTCAGCATTTCATCAAGAAAAAAGTCATCAGCAAACAGAAGATCACTAGCTGCTCTCCCATAGTGCCTCTTAGGAGTTTTATCATTTTGCACTTTACAATGAGGTTTGTTGTCTATTTGTAGTTGTTTTTGTGGAGTACAATGTCTATGTCTCGGTTTAGTTTTTCATGTTTGGAAATTCAGTTATTTTATTGCTTTGTTCCTGTATAAAAACAAACAAACATAAAACCATTGGCTTTATTTCATGGCCCTGTTTCTGAACTGTATCTACTGTATGCATTGGTCCACACAGTCTTGATTATTGTTGTTTTCATGTGTCCCGTGGCTGGGTAATTTCAACCCTACTTCAATATTGCATTGCTCTTCTGCATTGGGACTCTATTGGTTGCTCTTAGGTCTTCTCCTTCTCCACATAAACTTTATGACCAATTGTTGATATCTACAAAATGACCTACTTGGATTTTGATTGAGATTGCACTGCCTCTATAAGTCAAATTTGGAGTATGATATTTTCTTTTTCGCCATGAAATATCTCTCTGTGGATTGTCTCTTCATTTATTTAGTTCTCTGATTTCTTTCCTTCAATCTTACAGCTTTACCAGATAGATCTTGTGTGTTTTTTCAAGATTTGTACTTAAGGGTTTTATATCACAGGGTACCAAGACAAATGGTAATTTGTTTTAAGTTCTAATTCCACCTGTTCATTGTTGCAATATAGGAAAGTGGCAGTCTTTTGTACGTCACTCTCACACCTGCCAACATTAGCTTTATTGGTTATTAATTCCAGGGTGGTCTTTGTTGATGATGATTGTTTAGAATTTTCTGCAGAGGAGTTTTCTATAAAGACTCATATAGAAATTGTTTTAGATTACTTGGGTCAGCTTTGGCTGCAACTAGTAAACTATACTGCTATAGCAGGAAAACAGCCATGTGCAATATGTAAAGAAAGGAGTGTGCCTCTGTTTCAATAAAACTTTATTTCAATACATATTTATTACATTACTACTTTACATATTTAGTTTCAGAGAGTAGGTAGACTGACTATTTTGACTCATGAGCTGTGGTCTGCTGGCCCCTGATCTAGAACAACTGATCCTTTGGAACCTAGTTCCAGTTCTCTTTTCACTGACTCAAGTGGACACAACAAAAGTTCAGGAGCTTGCCACTGACTGGCTTTTTCTCATTTGTGATCACTTAGAAGAAACAAAAACAGTATCCTTGAACTGAGACTTCCTGTCCATGAACTCCTCTCAGCTCAACTTTTATCTACAAATGACAGTCTTGTGGGCCTCATCAAATCTCTTTATTCTAAGACCTGAAGAATCTCACCGCCAGTAGGCAGGCTAACATGGAGCAGGGAGTCTCATAGGACCTCCTCCCCATAGACAAAGAACTATAAGATGCCCAGGACTGCTGAGAGCAGGAGAAGCAGTCTTCCTAAGGGATGACTTCCCTCATTGGATATCCAATACCAAATGGTCAGCTCTGAAATCATATACATACAATTAACAGTAAATGGCCCCAGCTGGTTGTATTGATTTATTTAGGCATTTGTGTATATACACACAACAACAACAATTAAAGGAAAAGGGGCCATGAGTTTGAGAGGGAGCAAGGGGGGATGTACACGAGAGGAATTGGAGAGAAGAAAGGGGGTAAATGATGTAATTATATCTTAATTTTTAAAAAATAAAGAAATTGAAAATCCTCTCTGTTCTGTGACATAAATAGCATTAAAACAGAACACATGGACTAGAGCTTTAGATGAAGTTCCAAAGGAGGAAATGTTTCATCAGTAGTTCTGGGCATAATTGCCTTTGAGCCAGTCAGGTTTTAAATACTTCAATAAAACGTGAATTAATCTGGGGCCAGAAACATTAAACAAAGTAACTGAGTGGGTAAAAAACATTGTCTAACATTTGAAGATCTTTCTGTTTCTCTCTGGCACATGGGTGCAATACCACACTGAATCTTACAAAGGCTCAGAGAGTTTCCCCACTACAGACCTTAGACAGAGTGGTATGGGCTGTGGAAGAGTAGAAGGTAAAGGATAGTGGACGGACAAGAGACGATCAAAATCCTAGGTCTCACCAAACTGCAGTGCTTACCGGCTTTTGTTTTTGTTTTTTCTGTCTGGTATTCCCCAGGCTGAACTTAAAAAAGGTCTGAACAACTGAGGAGTGAGCACTGGATGACCAGAGAGAGCAAAAAACAGCCTAGCTGCAAATGCATGGAACTGATCTTCATCAACCTTCCAAAGACATGGGGGGTGGGCAGATGGGATGATGGATGGCTACAGACTGACCACAAGGTGAGACCCATGCAGGAGAGCCAGCAGACTGACTCCAAAGAGATCACAGGAGGGAGTTGGCCAATCAAACAACCGTTCCACACGCAGACAGAGCATGCACCAGTCAGGTGGTAAAGCTCCTAACAACATGTGCTCGAAAAGTACTTATTTTCTGTGTAATAATTTTAAAACAAAACAAACAGCAACAGAATGGCCATGAGTCAGTGTTATGTCTTAAGGTCTTTGGGCGCAAGCACCAGAAATACGCCAGTTCACTTAGATAAACATTTTGGTTGAAGACTACTTATTGGCTCAGGAAATTGACAAGAACAGAGAAGAACTAGAACAGCAAGGTGATGAAAGGTCCTGAGGAGGACCTCTCACTGGCCTTGTCATCAGGGCTACTCAGTTCCAAAGGGCTGCTCAGGCTTGGCCTCCCATGGCGGGAGGGTTGCTGGATGTTTGGGTTTCCATGGGGATGTCCAGAAGGACTAGGGGACAAGTGCAAACCGGAGAGATGTTCACTTGTCAGCTGTCAAAAAAATAGGTAAAATACAACCATCGCCCTGTCCTACAGATGAGAAAGGCAGTGTAAAACGCCCAGAACGTGTGCTCCCGACTGCCAAGGAATTGCTGGAAGAGGCTCTGGCCTCCAGGGAGCTTTGTACAAACCATGGTGCCCGCCTGAAACAAAGAAGAGAAGTAATTTGAAGCAGAAGTTCCCATTTGTGCCTGACTCTGCAGTTAAAATGAACGGTAACCCAGTTTTGTTTTTCTTTTTATCGTTGTTGTTTTTAACAGTTTGGGGGTTTATTTTGTCTTGGAAATATGAACAATAATTTCTTATTCAGTCTATACTGCCTCTGATATATCCCTAAGGAAGCAGTATTTGAAGATTTTGGCCACATATCCATCAGCAATATTTTTGAGACTCGGTCCTTGTGTGTCTATGTTCTTTTGTAAACTATGTCTACTACAATATTCATTCATTGTGTGTATCCTCAGTAGCATGTAAGAAAGAAAATGTTCAAAAACATTCACACAGTACAAAGTCACCATTTCCTCAGTCAACGGCTAACGAGTCAGTTGATGAATGTGCTTCAAATATCTGGTCCTACGTTCAAATGATTTTTAGACAATGCTAATAGCTGCTCTAATTAGAAAAAACAAAACAGACATGTAAATCCAAAGGTGAAAACTTCATCTTTGGCTATGTTCATTAAATTACAACTATGGGTCTTGTTTTTGTAAATCCGAGCTATGCAAATACCAAGGGTTTCGGTGGTGGGAGTGTAGTGGGGAACTGAGTAACTTTCCATTTATGCTGCTGTTAGGCAAAGAAGGAGAAGATGTTACATTGTTTTATTTTTAGCAGATGGCTTCAAGACTCCTGTAACTTTTTTTTTTCAGCTAGAAAGCTTAAATATATTAGAAGGCTATGAGTCCTACTGTTTAAAGGTTGTGCAGATAAGAGTTCATAGGAGCTAGCCTGGCATGGGAGAGTTCATAAGAGCTAGCCTGGCATGGGAGGGTTCATAGGAGCTAGGCAGGCATGGGAGGGTTTGGAGAATGTCTTAGTTAGGGTTTTTATTGCTGTAAAGAGACACCATGACCACGGCAACTCTTATAAAGAAAACATTTAATTGGGGTGGCTCACTTACAGTTTTAGAGGTCCAGTCCATTAAGATCATGAAGGGGAGCATCGCAGCACACAGGCAGATGTGGTGCCTGAGCTGAAAGTGTTACATTTTTACAGGCAACAGGAAGTCAGCTGACACACTGGGCAGTGTCCTGAGCATAAGAAACCTCAAAACCAGCCCCCACAGTGGCATACTTCCTCCAATAAGACCATATCCACCCTAACAAGACCACACCTCCTAATAGTGCCACTCCCTATGAGATTATGGGGGGGAGGGAACAATTACATTCAAACTATCACAGAGAAGCTAGCCTGGAATGGGAGGTTTCATAGGAGCTAGCCTGGGGTAGGAGAGTGGAGGCTAGCCCAGCATGGAACAGTTTATAGGAGCTAGCCTGGAATGGGAGGATTCATAGGCGCTATCCCAGCATCCTCTGCAGTAGTGAAACCATGACTGGATGGAAGTGCATTGGATGGAAGGCCTTTGCAGGTTGGAAAGTGCGTCAGCAGGGAAAGTTCTGGCTGCACAAGCAAGGGGACCCACGCTGGAATTCTCAGCCACCACCTAGACGTGGGTGTGGTTGTCCCCACATCTGTACCCCAGCACTGGAGAGTAGAGACGGGAAGATTCTGGAACTCACTGGCCAAGCAATCTAGCCAATAGGTGAATGTCAAGTTCAGTGAGAAAACTTACATCAAAAAAAAAAAAATGAAGTGGAGAAGAAATCCAGAAAAAAAAAATCCATCTTCAGTCCTGCCCTTCATGTATATGCAATGTACATCTACACAGACACATGAATACATGGAAACACATCTGCACACATACAGCACCTATGCTCCTTTGCAAATTTCTTTCTCCACAGCAATTCAAAAAAAAAAGTGGGAAAGAGGGCTGGGGGTGGGAGAAGGGAGGAGGGGGGATCTGTGCATGGTATGTGGAGTGAGTAGAAAATTTCTTAATAAAGAAAAAAAAGTGGCTCCTGTCTCTCTAGTAGACTTCACTTTTACCTTAAAACAGTAGATTCAGAATATTCTTTAACAATCTGCAAGGGAGCATACTATCCATAAGAATACGGCAGGGAAATTGGCAAACGTAGTAAGTATATTTGATCTTTTATTAAGTAAAAACATTTATGCTTCATCCTCTCAGTGAAGCTTTCCTTCCAGCTTTGTTGGATGGGTTTCGTCAGAAGTATTTTCTTCTATACCTATTTAAAGAAAAAAAGTAAAATAAATTTCAATCTGAAAGCATTGGGAAGTTCATTGAGTGCGGGGATGGGGGGCCAGGCAGTGCAGTTAGTCTTGCTTCTCTCTCCTAGAAGAACCAGGCTGAAAGGGTCAATAAGCTCTCAGCTCTGCTGACCACGGTACTTGGGGCAGTGGAGCTTAGGGGTAAGCTGGTGGCTTAGTTACAGTGTTGGCTGTGCTGGTTGTCAACTTGAGTACTTCTGGAATTAACTAGAACCCAAGCAGTCAGGTACACCTGTGAGGAATTTCATTTTTCTAATTTAATCATCTTAAGTGGGAAGGCCCCCCTTTAACCTGGATTTTTTTTTTGAGGTGAAAAGATACACCTTTGATCCAGATCTTTTGAGGTGAGAAGAGCCACCTTTAATCTGGACCACACCTTCTACTGGCAGCCTATGTAGATGATGTGGAAGAAGGAAGCTCTCTCTTTTTGTCTGCTTGCTCCTGCTCTTGATCTCTCTCTTGACCACAAGTCCACTCCTTCCCTGGCATTGGAGCCCACTTCTTTGGGATTCCAGCGTATAATGAAGACCAGCTGAGATATCCAGCCTTGTGGACTGAACTGGACTCTTAGACCTTCGGTTGGTAGACAGCCAAAGTTAGACTAGGCTGACCACAGCCTGTAAGCTATTCTAATAAATCTCGTGTGTGTGTGTGTGTGTGTGTGTGTGTGTGTGTGTGTGTGTGTGTGTATGGGAATATATATGCATATGTGTGTATATACATACATATATAATGTATATATGTATATAAACACACATATATGCTCATTCTGTGAGTTCTGCTCCTCCAGAGAACCCTTACCAATGCAGTTACTTTTCTGTTGCTGTGATAAAATGTCCAACAAAAGCAACTCAGGAGAAGGAAGGTTTCTTTTGGCTCACAGTTCCAGGATGCTGGCCCTCATGGTGGGGAAGGCACGGCAAACAGAGCTCAAAGCCGCTGTCACATCATCACCAGTCTTGAATCTGAGACGGGTGAATGTGCAACGCAGCTGACCTCCTCTTTCTTTTCCATTTGTTCTGTTCAGGACCACAGTGGGTAGGTCTTCCCACATTAAATAACTTAATCACCACAATCCTCCATAGGCGTGTCCAGAGGCTCATCTCCCCAGTGATTCTCCATGCTGTCACACAGACAACAATAACTGTCACAGCTGGGTTAGCCTTCTCAAATAACTCAAGTCCAGCTTCCAATCTTTCCAATCTCTATGTGAATCAAGGGGATCTCTAACTGCTACCCTTCATTGCTTCCACTTCTACTTAAGCAAAGGCTACCTTGTTGGAAGAGGAGCACATAAGCCAGAGGTTGAGACAATCTGATCAATGTCAGTCTCATTAAAGACTTACTAGGTCCTCAAGAGCAGAAAACATAATCAAACATAGAAGAATGTAGGCAGAATATTTTGTCCCACCACTCAGCTCTGTCCCACCAGCCGGCTCCCAAATAACCACACAGAGACTTATTTTTAATTATAAATGCTCAGTCAATAGCTTAGGCTTAGTAATAAGCTCTTACAATTTAAATTAACCTATATTTCTTATCTATGTTCTACCACGTGGTGGTACCTTTCTTCAGCACAGCATGTTCATCTTGCTTCTCCCTGTGTCTGCTGGCGACTCTGCCCTTCTTCTTCCCAGCATTCTCTCATTCTGGCTCTCCTGCCTAACCTCTTCCTGTCTAGCTATTGGCCAGTTGGCTATTTATTAAACCAATGAGAGCAACACATCTTCACAGTGTACAAAAGGATTATTCCACAGCAGAAGAAAGAACACATGACAGATATAAATGTACAAGGGATCCAAATAATGTGGTTATTAGCTATGAACTTAAAATACATATGACTAACATGCCTGAGTCATTAAAAGATAACTCTGAGAATATTGGCAGAGATTCAGGAAGCATAAAATAATCAAAATCTGGGGTAAAACACAAGTAAGACTTCAATGAATGGACTGAACGCCAAATTAGGGACAGCTTCAAAAACTGTATAAGCTGGATGTAGATCAGAGGGAAATGTTTAGACTGAAGCATGAAGAGATGGCCAGAGACACAGAGTGGAGAAGAAAAAAAGGGGGAAGAAGCAGAGAGAAAATAGGTAGAAGAAGAAACATTTGCGAAGAGAATGAGCTTCTGCATGCTGGTGACGGACACGAGACTTCAAGTTCAAGCTGCCTAAGACATCCTGTGCAGGCTAGTGCGTCTTTCAACAGGCTCCACTGCGACAAAGTTCGCCTCACCAGGGGCAGCTGGTGGCTCTCTGTAGAGGTCCGCCTTACCCATCTTTAGAGAAGCCAGTGAGTGTTGTGTGGAATGTGTTTCAAACATCGAATTGTGCTTGTGAGTCGCGAAGCTTTTCTCTCATCATCTGGGTCCCAATGACTATCTCCTGTCCATGGTGGCTGCCTGTACAGAGACTTTGTATTCACCTACAGTTTCTTTTAGGTTTCAATTACTCTAAGCAATTACACATAAAGATTCACACAAACAGACTTTGTACATTTCATTATTAAAACATTCCAGGGCAAACAACGAATGTACCTGAATCTACTAATTCAGAGCGAGCGCAGCAATCTTTTCTATAAAATGATAGAGTAAATATTTGAGCTTCCTAGGGCACTTACAATCTCTCTTGTACCTATAAAGCAACACCATCACGGCACAAAGTAACCTCAGACAGTCCATAAGCTACAGGCATGGCTGTGTCCCAAGCTTTGTTACAGCCAGTATTACAGATGGGCCATAGTTTACTTGCCCTTAATTTAACTGAATAGCAACTTCCCACCCTATAGAATTTGTTATTTTATTTTTTTTTTAGATCTTCATTGTAATGGTTAATTTTTCTTGTGGATTGGATACATGCAGGATCACCCAGGGGAGGAATCTCAATGAGAAATTGTCTAGATTAATCTGTGAACAGATCTGTGAGTGACTGTTCTTAGTTGGGTTAGCTGAAGTTGGAAGACCCACTGTGAATATGAATAGCATCGTTTCCTAGGCTGGGCTTGAAGGGGAAGAGACCCAGCTGAGCACAGGCAGGCAGGCAGCAGTCCATTGCTCTCTGCTCTTGACTGGGGAATATAATGTGACCAGGTGTTTCAAGTTCCTGCCACCTTGTTCTCCCTGAAATGATGGACTGTCGCCTGGAATTGTGAGCCCTTCCTTTCTTAGTCTGCTTTTGTTGGGGCCAGATTATCACAGCAGCAGAAAGGAAGCTAAGACATTCATATTGTTAGCAATATTTTCTGATATCACAACACAGATTAGGCCATTGCCAGGCTAGTCTCTATGAATCATTTCTGACATATTAATACAGCAAAAGTTTTCCAGTGACAATTTTTTAAATATTCTATTATAGAGAAGCATATTTTATATGTTCTTTGGGTTTAGAGATATTGAATATGCTGCTCAATTGTGCATTTCAGAATATAAATTTAAACATGGCTGGAAAGAATGTAAAGGTTTCTCATTATGTTGGATTGCCAGTTTTTAGAGCTTAATCATGTTGGCAATATTTGAAATAGCAGTGCAGGGTGGAGTCATTACTGAGGATGGAGAACACACATTCATACATGAGATGAGTTCCTAGTCTTTAGGTCTTTGGGTTGACTTTAAGGTACTCCATAACATTATTGAATGAAAACATGTAGTGACATCCAGTATAGTCTTCTATCTTCCATTTCTTTACAGACATCTGCAAAGCTCTTTTGCACATTTCATCAAAGCTTAGGTGTTTTAAAGCTAAATAATACTATCTGTTAGCTTGGTTCCTATGTAATGTGACCAACTCTCCTGCAGATCTCACTGTCAATAAATATTTGGAGCACATGATTTTTCCAATTTAAAAAAAAAGGTGCATGAAGTTTCCGTTATTTTCTTCTCCTCCAAGCCAGTCATTATTTGCTGTCTGGACGGCTAGTCTTCCATGCCAACCACAGTCCTCCAGAGCAGCAGTCCCCTGCTCTTAACAGACAGTCCCTAACTTACATTGTTACAAGGGCAGAGTACACTCAGCAGGAACTGTACATCAAAAGCCTCCATCACCGTACTGTACTGGTTTCTTCTCCTGTTGCTGTGATAAAATATTTGACCGAGCGACTTAAGAGAGAAAGGGTTTGTTTCAGCTCACCGCACCGCATCCATCAGCAAGCAGAGGGGAAAGAAGGCTCACACGCTAGTGCTCAGCTCATTTGCTCCATTTTACACAACCCAGGATCCCCTGTCCAGGGAATGATCTCGCTCATAATTAAAACAGTTCTTGCAGTATCAGTGAACATAATCAAGATACATCCCCCATAATACACACACACACACACACATATACACACACACACACACACGTAGGCATGGCCAGAGACCCATCTCCCAGGTAATTTTAGATTCTGCCAAGCTCACAACACCAACTATTGAAACAACCATTCTGGTTTTCATCTCAACACACATATCTCATGAGATATTTGACATTCTATCCTAAAACATGTTTTATGCTCTTTAAGCTCTGTAAGTTTTGCCAACTCCAGGCTAGTGTAAGAGTTCTGCATAAGCTCAGGTAGGCGGGGTTAAGTGATGGCATTTGTAGGCTGGTTGTATTTTCAACAGCATAGTTTCCGTTTATAATGGATTCATCAGGACATAATCCCATCCCAAGTCAAAGAGTGTTTGTAGTGTTTGCATCTGAGAATTCAAAAACACTTGACTATGTCCTTATGAGTACTGAAGTGACAGGCCAAAGCCCTCTCCCTACCTGGACTATTAACGAATATCTAGTTCTGTGGCATTCCTTTTCTATTTTTAAGGAATTTTAACCACCCCCTCATATCCTCTCTCTGAGTTCACCTCTCCCATTTTCTTTCCTAGACCCTTCCTGCTTCAATGTGAAGGGTTTTGAAGGTTAGGGAATGGGAAGAAGAAGATGTCCCTGGTATCCCGGGGGTGTCAGAGGACCGTGTTTGAAAATTAAGGCAGCGAGAGCAGCGTGATGGTGGGCAGAGGGCCACAGGAGCTGAGTGGGATGGAGGAAGACAGAGTGCGTGAGAGGGGGGTGTAAAGCTCTCACTGCTAAAGGACAGGTGTAAACCAAAGGGGAGGCTCGAACCCTGCATGGCAGGCTGGGGAAGAGCTGGCGAATGGCTCAGCAGGTAAAGGCACTCACTGCGTAAGCCTGATGACCTGAGTTCAATTCCCGGGTCTCACCGTGGAGAGAGAACAGACTCCAGAAAACTGTCCTCTGATCTCTGACCTCCACTTGTTCTCTGTGGCATTACACACACACACACACACACACACACACACACACACACACACACACACACATACACCGATAATAATAATAATAATAAGTCTAAAATAAACAAAAAAGAATGAGCTTGAGCTTTTTATTTATATGTTTTTAAAAGAGATAATAGATATTCAGCCAAACTGACAGACAGATGGATGTAAATGCATGAGCATGTGTGTATGCATATGTACACACCTGTGCAGGGCAAAGGCAGACAGCTGCAATACCTCAGTAGCAGCCCACATCCAGTGCCTTTTCTAATAGTGTCCTCCATTGAAGCAAGTTGGAGACTGGGCTGGGAAATGCTGGAAACAAGCCTGGAACAGCTACGGTGCCAGATAGTAAGGAAGTGCTCATGGAACGGAGGGCACGTGATCCCTGACTGGCCTGTGATGGGAGCGACTGGCACAGGCTCAAGGGGACTAAATTGGGGGCAAAGGAACATATTATAATGGTGATGATAGCAAAGGGTGTGTTAAAGCCCCTTGAGGAACCCCGAGTCCACACTTACATCATGGTGTGAATAAGAAGCAATTACAGAAAGGGGGAGCTTTCGGCTCATAGACTAGCAAACACAGGTAGACAAAGGCATGAAAACAAGTAGGAAGCAGGGGAAGGCTTGATTATTGAATAAATAACGGAAAGTTCAGCAGCAGCAATAAGGCGGACACATCTGGGCAAGCCAAACTGTATCCACTAGACAAATGCAGGGCAATGTGACCATCAGCAAAGCCAGTGTTTGCCATGGATTCAATCAAACACACCAACTGTGGTGCAAGCTATGAATTATTTACTCACTTCAAGCTTCGCTGGTATCTTTGTGCAGCTTGTGAGAACCCACCTCACTATGTTGGGAGTTGGCACATAATGGAGAAGAGTGGAGAGCTTTGTAGAGCGCCAGCATCTGGGGTTGAGGACATAGCTCAGTCTGCTTGTCTAGCCCACATCAGGTCTTGGGTTTGATCTTCAGCGCTGCATAAAAACTGGCCATCATGGTGTATGTTTGTCGTTCCAGCACTCAGAAAATGGAGGCAGGATGAGCAGAAGTTCAAAGTCTTCCTCACCTTCACAGACAATTCAAGGCCGGCCTGGACTGAGACTTTGTCTTAAAAAGAAAGAAACAAACAAAAAAGCTAGCATCTGGCATCAGTTAATACAGGGCCACCACACACGGTGTCAATGAGGCCCCAGCCAAGGGAAGGTAAGCAGGGGCAGAAGCAGCCTTCATCCCCCTTGCCAAGCAGTTTGCCTTGGTGGGCAATGGTATCATCGGGAGGAAAAAATGTGGCTTTCTGAAGGCCACACTGAGAGCAGCAGGCCGTCCATTCCACGCTTGTGATGAAACAGCCTTTACGATGACAAGGTGGTATGCGGTGGCCCTAGGCAAGAGTGGCATTTGAGAACTAGTCTCCCTGAGGACAACCTCTCTGATGTGGAGAGCTATAGTAAGGCTGTCAGAATGACAGAGGCGCCAGCAGGGAAGCCTGTGACAGCACATACAGAATCCATGAGCTGGTCCCTCCAAGTGCAATGACATGGCAGCAAAATACAAAGACCCTGTCCTAGACGGTCACAGCCACTAGGAGGTGCATTAGCCTCACCAGGGCCTCACTCACCGTAATGCGGGGGTGGAAAGCCCTGTTTCCAGGAAGTGCTTTCAGTGTGGCTCAGGGTCCGCCTCAGAATCGTATTCAAGTTTGTGTGTCCCAGAGGTGGGAATGGACTGAGATGTAATAACCACACACTACCCTGCTCCCAGGGACTCACCAATTCTCTACCCCCTCAGGATGCTGACTAACATCCTGCAGTGGACACTCATGGGCTCTAGTCATGGGTTCCGGGGGAGTTACAAGCTAAGTGAATGAATGCTTAGAGGCAAACACACCTTTGCCTCTAGATGCATTTCAAAAAGGTGATTTATGCTTTTTCAAGAACTTGTAACACAGAACGACTAAAAACATACTTAGGTTGCTAAGATGTGCCAGGCAGAGGGTCAGTTGATTGGAAGGCAGCCTTGCCACTCACAGTACCAGTCCTGAAGCCCTGACTTCTTCACTCAAGCCCAGAGGCATGGCCTCCCACACTTTCCCACGCTGTTGGCATACAGACTTAGAAGAAGCTGTTCTCAGACTCACTGCATGGGGAGTCTGACTTCTCGGCTTCCTCCCTGGTGACTTCCCAACTTGGCTTCTGTAGGAAGAAGATCTGCTTTTCTCCCAGAGGAGGCCAAATGTCATGACAGGAAAAAAAAAAACAAAAACAAAAAAAAACAAAAAGCTGCTAGCAACAAGGGGCCCCAGTGCAAGAGCAAGGAGTAGGTTGGACCCAAGACCCTGACTAGATCCTTCTACTGGAACGGAGAGGGAAAAAAAACAAAGGGTTTGCTAAAGCTGAGTCACTAACTCAAGAGACTTCTCATTCCAGTAGCTCTGCATGCCTTCCTTGGTTCCGTCCTCACCCCTGTACACCCCCTCGCTGCTAGTTCTGAAAGTCAGTGAGTGATAGGTTAGCATGGTGTTCATCCCATGGTGTCACCTAGCAACGTGCTGTTCATAAATAGCCACAATCATCTCTTCTCCAAAAATGGCTAAAACTTCTCTTAAAGGCATCAGGAAAAATGCTTAGCTCTTTGGAGCTGGTGTGAAATATTCCCGTCTCAGCCTTATTCCCAGCCTTCCTCTTCCTCTGCTCAAACTGACCTCCCAGTATGTTCATTGTTTACACTTGGCCTTTTTTTTTTTAATGCATATTTCCTTCTAGGGGCCACATCACAGCTGTTCATGTAAGTCTCCCAGTTCTTTTGCAAACTTCATTGAGCTAAAAAACAACTCAAAAGTCAAAAACAGCCCTTTCTAATCTTCACCTTTTGCATTTGAGAGGAAATCACACTGAAAGTAGTAGAATTAGAATACTAACTCTGAGAAAGAGTTGCCTCTAGGAAAGTTAAAAGTGTAATAGATGTACAGTGCTGTCAGGTGAGAGATTTCTCTTTCTATTACAAGTTGGAATTCACAATAACACAAAGGGTCCACTGCCAACCATGTCGCTGCACACCTGTAGTCTCAGGACTCAGGGGGCTGAGGTCCAAGAATTGCGCTGAGTCTCTCCTGGGCTATATAGTAAGACTGTTTTTAAAAAATAGTAAAGGTAGGGTTGCTTCCATTAGCTAGGTCAATATTTAATAAAGTCTAACTAACTAATAATTCCAATATGCCTTTCAGGGTTGCCTACAATATTCTAAATACTGACCTAGGTAACAATACAAAAATAGATGAACCTGTGCTGTTAAGAAGTTAAAAGTATACAGAGAAATGTGGGAGATTTCTCACCGCAAATGGAATAAACAATACTTGAAACCAATATCATAAAGAAGTGTGTCTTACGTTTCTGGCTTGAACAACGTGGTAGGTGTGGGTGCCACATATGACAGTAAGGAGGACCGGGAGGTGGAGGAAGAGTAGGAGTCTCCTTTGAGGTGCATTGAACTTGAGGTGTCCTGGAGACATCTGTAGAAGTCAGGGTCAGACAGGAAATGGATGCACCCCACACTAAGTAACTGAGCAAAGAGGGAAAGGAGACCAACCCAGGGTGGCCCCAGGATAAGCCAAAGTAGAGTGGGTTGGCCTTCTAGCAGTCTGAAGGACTAACTGACACTGGGGGCACTGACCTCAGCAGAGGAAACCACTTCTCCTACCATCGGGATGCAATAGAGGGTCTCGTTCCTCAACTTCCCATCTCGTGTTTAGGCCTTCCAACAGGCAGGGTTGGGATTAAGAGGGGGTATCAGGGTGGTACGGTTATATCATAACAGACAGGAAGGAGATGGACTGAGAATGATCTGGAGAAGAAAACGGAAAAAGATCAGAACCACAGCCTGTGCGGATGGGAGAAAGGGGGCATTGGTTAGGCAAGCCTGAGAGTTAGGAAAGGGGTCTAAAGCTGGACATCCTGGAATTCTTCAGTTAATGATTGGTAAATAAAGCTATGTCTCCAGATGAAGTCACTCTGAGAAGACAGAGGGTTCAAGCTGGCACATGAGGACATCATTAAGGCCCTAGGTAGCATGAGCTAGCAAATGGCGCTGAGAAGGATCAGCCAGTGAGTTTACAACACCACAAAGCTCCATCTTTTGCACTGGGACTTTCAGAAAGGATCTGGTCTGTGTGATGGTAGAGTGTGCGCCCTCATTTCTTATCAACTTGATATAAGCTAGGGCATTTTCTTGATTGATGGATAAAGTCTGCAGTTTGGATGCTTAGAACCCATGTAGAAGCTTCACAGTCCTGGCAGCTCACCTGTAATCCCAGCACACGGGAGGAAGAGACAGTTGATGCAGGGTAAACTGGTTACCTACCTAGACTATTCAGAATTGTTGAGTTCCATGAACAGTCAGAGGCTCTGCCTAGATAAATAAAATGGACAGCCATTGATGGGGATAACTACCATTAACTTTGGGCCTTTGCATGCAAGTGTACACGGGTATGAACACACACACACACACACACACACACACACACACACACACACACACACATTCAAAGACCAGGAAAAAAAAAAAAACAAACCTTTAATCAGAACTCAAAGAGTACAGTAAAAAAATATATGGATTCCTTCCTCACAGTTGTAGTGAGCTAATTTAGCCCAAGATCGTGATTTTTCTGGCCATTCTCAGGTAATTATTCCATGACTACTTGATTATTTTCTCTTTTTGTTCTCGTGTATGGGACTCCAATCCAGCACAAGGACTAGTGGGAAGATGCAGTTTCCAAGCAGGGTTTCCAAATAGGTAATCAGCATGCAAAACTAGCCCTGGGCCTGGAGGAGCAGTTAGGTCCTTCAGTCTCCAGCACCCCTCTCGCCCACAATACCAGGCATCCAGTGATGGCACTGCCCTCTAAGTGGGTATTGCCACTGATGAAAACATAGTCTATCACTGTGGGTGTTCTGATCTTAAGAGTACTGTGTCTCAAAGGAGGACCAAGGAAAGAGGAAAATGCTTAATACTATGTGTTCTTTTTTTTTTTTTAAGGCGTCCCCAGGTTTGCTGAAGATATTGCAGAGCTGCAGAAAGGGTTTGAACAGCTCCACGTGGTGTTTTGAAATTCATCCCAACTGTAGGCTGATTGACCTGAAATGGGATAGACTGTCAGAATCCAGAAGCTTCAGCCATTTCCTTGGTGTCAGGATTCTACCTTAATGATCTTCTGATCCAGGCCTGAGACCTCAGGAACACAGTTATCTCTTCCTCCTTTGCAACTTGGTAGAAATACCTCCCACAGGACCTCCCTAAACCCACTTTATCAGATGTGTGACATAGCCTGCTATCTTATTTGGGAGCTTCTTGCCAGACATAATAGCAGTTTCCTCACAACCTAGAGCTTGTTTGTGTGGAAGATGATACCCAGGTGCATACAGTACCTCTCAATGATGACCCAGGATACCCTCATGGTTTTGGTGTAAATGTGGTCCACGTTGGCAGGTCCTGGTACTGTTTTATTTACTGAGCTCTTGTCTGCTAGGGATCAGGGGGATAAACCTGAACTCATATCAGACAACTTAGTTTCTGATTATTAAATAGTCACAGTCTTTAAGAGTCCAGTGCACACCCAGAGCTGTGAGCAGGCATGACTGCTAGCCAGAGCATCCTAGGAAGGCTTTCCCGGGGAGGGGATGTGGCAACTGCTTGAAGTGCTGACGGGAGGTGGTTAGGAGCAGCCAGCGGTGGCAGCTGTCAGGCGTGGATATCTCATGTGCCTTGTGGTGGGAGGAAGTGTGGGCTGAAAGACTAAGAGAAGGCCAGAGGAACAAGCTGCAGGGCTGAAGGCCAAGAAGGGTGCTGTGTCCCGGCAGCCCCAATATGAAGTTGTGATTTTGCCCTATGGACAATGAGAAGACACAATAGCAGATTTGAAGGTCCAGGGAACAGATTAAGGGACTAGACAAGGCACCCAGGATGCAGGAGCAATAGACGGATGCAGAAATCTGTCCTGAGCTGAAGTCTTGAACTAAAGGGGTGGAACTGAGCCTTCTATTCTTACACCCTCTAGAAAGAATGTTTTCTCAGCATATGTTCCCTTTGGGCTAGCATGGGTATAGAATACTCATTTTTGTTTAGGAAATAGGGAGCTGTTGAAAATAGTATTTCACTTTTCTATATAGGCAGGCCTTCATGTTCAAAGCATATTCACATCCAGCTTTTCATTCTGTCCTCAACAAAATTTATCATTTCGACTCATCCCTTATTTAAAGATCCTTGCATTCACAATCTTGATCCTATTGCGATGTGTATTTCCGGGCACATCATCAAAAACCTGCAGCTGCTAAGCCCATTATGAAATCCTAGACTCTCTGAGGTTTGAGGGAACATTGGCTCTCAGTAACTACCATCCCACTTATTTTGCTGAGGCCCAAAGAGCTAGCTGGAGGAAGAGCGGGGGTTCCAGTGAAGTAAAACAAGCACAAATCCAATCGATACTCAGGCTCCCTAGTAATTACTGTATTATTTTCCTGTTTGTTTTTATTTCAGTGCTTGGGATCAAATGCAGGGTCCTCTATAGTCTAGGCAGTTTTCTTCCACTGTTTATCTCAAGCCTCTCAAAGGAGTATTTATTTGTTTATTATTCTGTGTGTTCATGTGGTGTGTGTGCAGACACTGGTACCACACATGCATGAGGTCAGCGACCAACATTTTTCTTTACATGGGTTCCAGGGATCAAACTCATGACGCTACACTTGCATGTCTGGTGTTTTTACCCAGTAAGCCATCTTGCCAACCCTCATAAAGGAGTTTAGAAGAATTAAATGGCAGCCACGTGTAGAATATGTATGCTTGTACACCTGTGTGCACACGTACGGGAAGACACCAGATGAGGTTAACAGGGCATCCTCCTGTATTGCTCTTTAGAAATAGTCTCTCAGTGAACCTGGAGCTCAGTGATTTCTCCAATAGGCTGTTCCACCCCTGCCCCTACACTGAGGTTAAAGTTGCATGTGGCTCCACCTGGGTTTTGATATAGGCGTTCACTCTCAGGTCCTCATACTACAGCAAGTGCTCTCACCCACAGAGCTGAATGGCAATGTTAAGACTTTAATGTAGCTCAGTGTGTCCTGATTGTGCTAACATGGCAACCCAGTTGTCACGTCTGATAAGCGTTATTATCTCAGTCATCAAATGAAGTGTGGCTCAAGGCAATGCGGAAGACGCTTCAAGATGGAAATGGCCCAGTCTCCTCATCCTGCCTCTCCAAGTGGGAACCAGCCCACACCAAGTACTTTCCTCAGCTGCCCTGCCTCCGAATTCAATACCAGGATAAAAACATCCAAATGGGTGGAGTGAGCAGGTGAGTCAGAAATGCCTGCTCTGGCAGGGACCCAGGGCAGCTCTCTGAGAGAGACTAGAACGTTGCACATTGCCTGGAATTTAATGAACACCAGAAGCCTGTTCAATAGAGAGGAGAGGGTGGGCCGTGCACTCAGGCAAACTAGCCAAACTCCCTAGCCTTAAAATCAGCTGCAAAACTCCTATGATCAGCTAGGGATGTAGCACAATGGCTAGAGTACTTGCCAAGCATGCACAAGACCCTGGGTTTGATTCCTAACACTACATAAAACTGGGCGTGGTGGTGGATGCCTGTAATCCCAGAAATCACAAAGCAGAAGGAGCAGTGTAAAGTCATTCTCAGTTGGATGGTGAGTTCGAGGGCAGCCTGGGATATGTGGGATCGTGTCTCAACAGAAACAAAAAATGGCTTGGGAAAGTCTGTAAAGTGCCTGTATTGAAAGCACAAGGACCTGAGTTCATATCCCCAGAACCCACATACAAAGCAGGGGGTGGTGTGGTGAGCAGATGGAGTTCTGAACTTGGCTAGGTCAGGGACCCCAATGCCTCAGACCCCTGGGAATGGTTAGGCCTTCTTCAGATGAGGCTCAGAAGAATGACAAAGCCTCTCCCTGGTCCTGGTATGGATGCAGACTCTGTGTGTAGAAACTGCTAAGCACAGCTTCCCCTCTCAGAGGACTGCAGCCTGAGGCTGCTCCCTCTGAGACCTCCTCCTGAGATTAGCTAGCCTAGATCTTCCCCCTACCTACTGTGTACAATAAATTGGCTGAGTTTCCCTCTTGCTGCTGGTGTACCAGCTTTAGCACGCATGGCCTACCCAACCCCAGCTTCTGAGTGCACACGCCTGTTATTTCTTCACCCCATGTTACCCCAGTTTGGTCAGTTTCTAAGCTGTGCAGGTAACAGCAGAACACTCCTGTACACCTTGGTGGGGGGAAACAGATTGCTGAGGGTGGATTCTGGAACCTCACTGGCCAGGAAGCCTAACAGAATCTCTGAGGCCCAGGGTCATTGAATGATCCTGCCTAAATAAATAAATAAATAAATAAATAAATAAATAAATAAATGCAGATTCCCATCAAAGACATGTATCAACCCTGAGTTATCTACATGTATGCATGAGGAGCCACACACGTGTACACATAACACACACACACACACACACACACACACACACACTTTTAAAAAGAAATCTTTAAAAGCCTAGGCAGTGAGTGCTTTGTGGGCTGCAGAGCCTGCCACAGCTACTCAGAACTCCTCCATGGTGGATGCACAATGCAGAGCATCCTACGAACACAAATACACATTCTATAATGCCAACTTTACAGACATTGACATTTGAATTCTAAGTCATCTTCATGTCATAAGCTCATCGTTTTTCAACCACATTAACATGTGAAAAACCTTAAGAGTGCAGGCAGAATGGAAGCAGGTGAGCTAGCCTTGGATCACAGGGTTGTAAAGAAAGATGGCTGGTCTGGTTGTCTGCTGGGAACTGGAAACATTGGTTCTGGGCTCAGGAAAACCGAGCTACCGCTGCAGAAGTGGTGCCACCTGTGTTTTGTGGTTGATGCCCCTCAAGCCGGTAGTATTTCCCCAGTGTGTGCTGAGTGGGGAGCTCAGTCAGTAAAGCACTTGCCTTGTATGCAAGGGACCTAGGTTTACCTGTGTATCCCATGCGTTTGTTATTTGTTTTTCAGTGTGCTGTAATGTGCTTACTCAATGGCAGCCAGCCTGACTTACCTGTCCACTTCCAGAACAGTGAAAGACCTTGTCCCCTCCCCCCAAAAAACCATATTTTTGGATGATGCCTCAGGAATGATGCCCAAGGTTGACCTCTGGCTTCCTCATGCAGGAGCATATGCACCTGCACACATATAAGCATGTACACCCATGCACATCTGTGAATGTATACACACACACACTTCCACCTATTTTCTCCTCTGGTTCTCAATCTCCTTGTCTGTGCTTCCTTTCTCTGACCCCCACCCTCATCCCCCCACCCTTGCAGTTTCCAGTTGTATGTAGAAAGGTGTGAAATATGAAGCACGTGCTTTTCTGTTCCATTCATTCATACAAAAAACTGCATGAACTACTTTATTAGTGAAATCTTGTTATTTATCTATGCATTGGCTTTAATACATGGAAGTGAACCACGAGGAGAAAGAGACAAGAAACTGAACTCTATGGACCATTATTTGCAAACAGGATGGTTTGTACTGGAAAGCAAGGTCAGTTTCTCTAAAGACAGCACTCAATAGATGGCTAGAAAGCCCAGTCTCCCACATCGTGAATGAAAAAAAAAAAAGAAATAAAAAGGACATGACTCCTCCTAGGTATGGTGATTTATTGCAGATATGAGGGAATATGGAGATTTATCATAGATATGAGGGAATAAATAGCCAAAGGCAGAGAGAGAAAGAGACATCTGCAAGAGTCTAGAGTAGACATGACCAACAGACTGAGCTGGGCCATGTATATGTGGGGGATAGGCAGGAGCCAAGAGGTCAAAATGTTAACTGGACCAGTGTAGACAAAATGGCTGGCTTATACAAAGAGCAGTTGTGGGGAGGGCAGCCCAGCCCCTGGGGGTAAAGTTTAGGGTAGGGGGCAGGGTGTGCCATCAAGCATCTGCTTTGATGTTAACAGGCACCTCAGCCTGTTGTTCCGGGTTGAGACCTAACACACTGTATGCTTACTTTTCAGTTTACTGGAGTCTAATCTGAAATTCTCATCTCCTTTCCTTACTTTCTTTGGCCTTATTAAGCTACTCCTTCTTGGGTTTATTGCTTTGGCATTTCAGTTTGGGCTCAATTTTACTTTCTTCTTTTAAAAATTAAATGTTAAAGGTACATTTTCTGAAGTACTGCTTTGGCTGTACCATGTTTCGATATTTGGTATCTGTTATTATTGTTGTTCAGGTTTAAATAATCCTAACTTTGGCTGGGCAGTGGTAGTGGCACAGGCCTTTAATCCTAGCACTCAGGAAGCAGAGGCAGGTAGATCTCTGTTAAGTTCAAGGCCAGCCTGGTCTACAAAGCAAGTTCCAGGACAGTCTGGGCTGTTATACAGAGAAACTGTCTCAAAAAAAAAACCAAAACAAAAAACAACAAAAATAATTAACTTCTTCCAAAACTTTACTATTTGCTTCATGTTTATATATATATATATATATATTATATATATATATAATATATATATAGGCATATATATGGAGGTCTGAGGACAACCTGTCCTTCTACCATGTGGGTCCTGGGTATAGAACTCAGATCCTTAGGCTTGGTGGTAAATTAACTAACCCTTGGTCCTTTAACAACTGAGTCATCTCCATAGTGCTAATCTTAAGTTTTTATCATAGGTCTAATTTATTACTTTTGCAGTGTTCTTAATGTTTCTTGTGTGTGTGTGCCTGTGTGTGAGTGTGGGTGCACAAGTACCACCGTCTGAGTATGGAGGTCAGAGGTTAGGTGTCTGTCCCCATTTCCACCTTGAGACAGGATCTCTGTTTTGTTATTTCTATTGTGTATGCCAGGCTAGCTGGCTCATGAGCTTCCAGGGACTCCCCTGCCTCAACCTCCCATTCTCCTAGAGTCCTGGAATTATAGGTACATGCTACCATGTCTGGTTTTACAGAGCAAATGAGTCAGCACCCCTAAGGCCTTTAATATTTCTTAAATATTTGAGATGTGTCTATAACCTAGCCTTTTGAAATTTATTTTATTGCACAATAGTCATTTTTGTAATTTTTTTGTTTGAAAATAAAGTATGCTTCATATTTTTAAATGTTTTTATGTGTATCTTTTGCCTGCACGTATGTATATGCACCATGTGTGTACAGGGTCTGCAAAGACCAAAAGAGGATGTCAGATCCCCTAAAACTGGAGTTACAGGCAGTTGTGAGCTGCCATGTGGGTTCTGGGAACTGAATCCAGGTCCTCTGCAAGAGCAGCAAGCACTCTCAACCACTGAGCTACCTCTCCAGTCCCATGTTTTATAATTTTGAGATACAGTGTGTATTCATTATGGACAGGTTTATTTTGGCTCAAGAGTTCAAGGATACCATTCATCTTTGTGTAGAAGTCACAGCCCCAGGAGCTTGTGCCAGCTGACCACACTTTCTCTGCATCAGGAAGTAGAGGATGAATAAATGCTGGCGCTTAGCTGGCTTTCCCCTTTTACAGTCTGGGACCCCAGACCATGGAATGGTGCTACTCAGTTAGGGTAGGTCTTCCCACCTCAGTTACTCTAATCTAGGTAACTCTTCACAGATACTCCAGAGGTTTGTTTCCATGGAGATTCTAGATCCTCTCAGTCTAGATGGTAAATCTGACAAGCAAGATTAACCAGCAAGCAGGGAACAAATGAAAAGCCTAAGAAAAGAACCATTCACTGGAAGAAAAAGGTTTCAGATCTTCAGGAGATAAGTCTCTACGATAATATGTCGGCCAGACCAATAGATTAGTTGTTGGGTGCCTGCTTATTGTGCTCAGGACAGTGAGCTCATTCTCAGAAACACAAATTTTAACAACCTTCTCTCTCCAGAGGGAAACAACTTTAATCAATTGCAGATCAAGCTGCAGGAAGCAATGGATGAGTGCCCACATTTGCTAAGCACAAAAGACTTGAGGTTGCACTATGACCAGGAAGCAAACAGAAGCCTCTTTGTTAGCTCCTAAGGCATTGCACAAACATGGTACAGAGGTTCACCCTGACTTTCTACTGTCACCTTCGAAAGACTCAAAGCATAATTCTTTTAGTGGCATTAATACTGAAGTCAGGAAGGATTTAGTTTTATTTATGTGTGTGCACCTGTATGGATGTGTACCACATGTGTACAGGTGCCCACAAAGGCCAGAAGAGGGTGTCAGATCCTCTGGAACTGGAGTTAGAAAAAGTTGTGCATTGCCTGATGTGGGTCCTGGGAAACAAAACTAGATCCTCTGTTAAGAGCAGCTAGTGCTCTTAACCCCTGATCCATCTCTCCAACCCTGTACAGACTTCCCTCTGAAACCTTAATATTGCTTCAGTGTCACTGTGGACAAGGCAGAGGTGAAAGAATGGAAGAAGCACTTACGTAAGTGGAGGGAAAACAACAACAACACCTGAACCTAGAATGCGATGGGAATGGTGCACACCAGAGGCTGTGCTGATGGGAGCTGTGCACACCCGAGCCTTATTCTGAGATGGGAGCTGTGCACACTTGAGCTTTACACCACTCCCATCTCAGTGCAAGGCTCAGGGTGATGACTAGGCCAACTGGATGGTAGCAGTGCAGCGGTCCATCGAGGCAGAGAAGAGCATGGACAAAGGTCTGAGGGATGAGGGCAATCACTGAGAACTGGAGCATCCTCACCTTTCTGGAAGAGACACACTTGGGTAATTCTTCAGCATCTGGTTTAATGGAAGGTTGTTAAGATGCAACTCAATGGCCTTGCAGAAATCTCTACATTCCCTTGACCTATTACACAGAGTAAACCTATCTAAAGAGTGCCTTACAACCCTGTGTCCTGAGTGAATCCGAAGACTTCCTCAGCATCTCATTAAGTAACTGGTCTTAAACCCCATTTTCTCCTTACAAGAACATCACATCATTTGTAAACATGTTGCTTTCATACTTTAACAAGATCTACTAACTAGCAGGAAGCTCATGAATTCATTGTTCTTTTAAATTTTAAGGCAGAGTAAAAACAGACTCCCCACAAAAGGCCTTCTTGGTATGAACTGACATTGCCTGAAAAAGCTACATCCATGTCATAGACTACAACGACCAGAACTTTGTCATTATGGAGACTTGTAATTTTGCAGACCGAGAATCAGAATTACCTTGGGTTATCCTGAATTCTTTCAGTAATTTTATCATGCCTCCTCTGTATCAGGTAAAACCTTTGGAATGTACTAATTTAGCAGATTATTCTACCCTGAAGCTAAAATATGCCACCAGATAGCATCTAAGACCTTTAGCAATAGTTTCCTCCTGCTACAACTCACGTGCTCAAGGTCCCCACCAGTGTATGTGGGGACTGCATTTATGACTGAACTTTTGTTCTGTAACCATAAAAGCTTATGCAATAATTTCCACAGCAGAATGTGTCATTCAGGGTAACCTGAATCCATGT
Organism: Peromyscus aztecus; assembly: GCA_902168405.1. Classification (NCBI taxonomy): domain Eukaryota; kingdom Metazoa; phylum Chordata; class Mammalia; order Rodentia; family Cricetidae; genus Peromyscus; species Peromyscus aztecus. Next base: position 64,463 of record CABHPQ010002122.1, read on the forward strand.
TCCTAGGTTATGTTCACTCAGACCTGGCTAAGATAAATCTCTCGTTTTCCTTTTGGCACAAGAGCTGTGTGTTTTGCATTGCTGTGGCCTTCCTTAGAAGAACAGAAAGAGAGGTGGGCTGTGTATGTATATATATAAAATGTACTGTTAAAATTCCTTTTTATAAATCCTTCCTCTACAGACTAAGGTGAAAATTATTTTTAGAGCAGGAAAAAGTAAGGAAGAAAGTATGGAGGACACAAAGATCTAAGATACAACAAACATTAAAAAAAAAATCAAATTGATGGTTCCAATCTGACAATATGAGTTAATAATGGAAATAAAAGTTAAACCAATCTCCAATTGATCCTGTCCTTCCTTCCTACTCATGCATAGCCTCTGAACTGTTAAAAATTATTTCCTTAGTACAACCAGCAACTCTGAGGGAAGAGGGACAGTAATCTTGTCATGTTTAAGTAACCCCACCCCCACAACTCTACTCTGGTTCCAAGGACAGGCTTGTGGGAAAGCTGACAGAAATGGCCCACCATTATTTGAGGGGTGATGAGGGACTCACTGGAGATCACTGTTTTTCTTCTGCCTCAAGAGGAAGTATCTGCCATTGCTCTGGTGAAAAAGAATCCCTCTAGGGAAATGTCACCAGTGAGTAATTCCACACGTCTAGCTTTTAAAATGAGGGTCAGCCAAAGTAGCCAGGCCTCAAGGATTCCCCCAAGCTCCACTGCAATTCCATGCTCCCACTTTTCTGGACTCTCCATGCCTCAATAAGAGGGCTGAACAGGGGTCCAGGAATGAAGGGGAATAGAAAAAATAACTGCCTCATGATCTAATTCTAGAGTGAACACTTATTTCACATGACCCTTCTAATCCTACGAAGTGTCTGAACCTTTCATAGAGACAAATTGCACCAGGACTCTAGAGTCAGAGACAAGGGTTCAGACGAGGGTGTTCACTCATGGGACCTCAGGAGCACTTCTTAACCTCCAGAGTCTCCTCTTAGGAAAAAGGACCCATACATTATAGTTAAGTAAGGGTTAGAAGTAACCAGGTATAGGGTACTTCATGGAACAGTAACACTCTAGTTGTTCATGTTAGACTTAATATTACAAATGGAGTTTTGAACCATCATTTATTTCAAGGATCTAAAAACTCAGATCTCAGAATGGTTAATTTTAACTAAATTCACTCCAACTATCAGACATTGACAGATTTTTAATCATTTATGTGCATGTATGTGTCTGTATGAATGTATGCCGTGTGTGTGTGTCCCCTCTATAATTAGAGAGTGCATCAGATCCCCTAGAATTGGAATTACATGTCATTGAGAGCAGCCTGATGTGGATGCTGGGAACCACTCAGGTCCCCTGAAGAGTTAGCAAGCACTTTGAACCCCCCTCTCCAGCTATCTGGTTGCTTCCTTAAGGAGTATTAGTGTATATGCCATTATATTAATGGCATCACAGGAACCCAATTCAACTTCACTGAAATAAAACTGTTCTTATACTTGGTATTGACCTTTTGTGAACAACATAAAAAGCTTTCTCAAAGCCTGTAAACAAGCATGATTTTGTACCATGCACAATCTGGGTACAGTTCATTCTTCAAATGACTACAACTCTAACACAATAACCTAAAAGCATTACCTTGGTGTCATATTATCACAATTGATACTGCCCTAACAGTTCCCCCTTGTTTTTGACGTAATACAAAGGCAAATGGTTAGTGTACACACACACACACACACACACACACACACAGAGTTTGTAGTTTGTTAAACATTTGTCACACATCTTTAAGGTAGCTGGTAACTGCAGCATGGGTACAAACCAGTAATTATGTAAATTAACAACAATTCTCTGGATCAAGGGTGACGTCATGAAGTTGAACTGCAGGTGAACTTTCAGTTAGAGAATATGACTCTGAAGAATGAAACCCCATTCATTGCTTTCTTCTTTAGCGATTACCATCTTACACAGCATATGCTCTGAAGAAGTAAGAGAAAGCCCTTTTAAATTTCATGATTGGTTTAATCAGGTAATTCCAGGAGAGGGGAAATCACTGAAACAAATCATCTACCATCTGATAAGTCCAATTACATGGTATGATGGAACAAAAGCAGTTACAAACTCATATGTGCATATTTACATTATATACTCACAACTCTCAAGCTAGTTGACTCTATGTGGGAAGATGCATTAGGACAGCAGTTAAACAGGCTTCCACTGCTCGTTAGAAAGGATGCAGTTAAGCTCCTAGTGGGGGTAATATACATGTGAGGCACTTCTGAGGTCAAGGAAATAGAAAGCAAAACATCCTACACACTGGAAATGTTCACACAAAAACGTGTATCTTTAATACAAAGGCTTTTCACTAGATTATTCTTGAAAATTTTCAAACACTGACAACTTTTTCAATTCTAGATTTTGGGACAATGGGTAACGTTAGTATACCAAAGCAACTGAAAGGTTTCTAACGGTCAGGCTGCTAGGCTATGAGGACCTTAACGGCCTTTGTAATTCTCCTTCCCTCTCCACCCTCTTTTTGGTTTGTATAAATCATCTCTGTCAGTGTGTACAAACTCTTAATATTTTTAGTTTGACTCACCATAAAACACACATGGCCCTCATATCATTTATAGCAACTTTCTAGTGTTTCCCCTAATACTTAGAAATGTGATTCTGGAAGCCCAGTCAAGAGTAAGAGCAACATTTTAGTGATGAATTGGTTTTATCCGTTAACTAAGGTTCTCCAAGTTATCTTTCAGAAAAAGGTTACACTTGCTCAATGCACTGTTGGACTACAATTAAAATTACTTTAAAAACACATTAATCGAAGTTACACATTCCAAATATAATCAGACATTCAATTTCAACAGAAGAAAGATCCATAAAACTCTCTACATTGCCCATTTAGAGGAAAGTACATGTTTTCTTCACTCTGAAGACTGACAGGAGTATTGCGAAATACCTGTGTGCCACTTCACTAAGGGGAGAAGGAGAGAGGGAGAGAAAGAGGAGAGACAGGCTCCCCCAAGGACTTAGATGGCACTATACACATGAATTCAAAGTGCATCTGTATCGTTTCAGAAGCTCATCTTAGGCACTGCTGAATAACCAATGGAGATAGGTAGTTTCAAGTTCTTCCCTTTAAGTTTAAGCCTTGTCTTATATCATCACCACCATCTACTTAGAAACACACACACTCTCTGGAGTTGTCGTGAGAAAATACAGGCAATTATGTTTATTTTTTAAAAATTCTCCCTGACTGGCACTGGGAAGAAAATAGGAATACCATTTTGGTAATGGCTTCTCAGTTAAAGGAACTGGTTGTATAACTGCTTCAGTACAAACATAAGTTTAATTGCCAGTTCCAAGTTTCAATAAATATTTTAAAACAGGATATGTAAGTAAAAAGTGCTTAAAATCTTCCAGCAACCAAAAAATGCATTTGAGGAAAGATTTATTTACATTCCTTTGAGCTGTCCCTTACCCCTGGTTTGTCTGGTAGGCAGTGGGCCACCCTCTGAACAGCCCTTTACTGGGCAGACACCATCTCCATCTCTCGGCGCTGGTCTAAAACCATCCAGCAGGTGGCACTGGAACTCCACAAGTATTCCTGCTCAACAAATCAAAGGCTTCCCCCTTAAGCCACAAGAATCACTTGAGAACTACTGATTCTGAGCAAACAAACCCACCAGGCAGAATTCTTTCTGGTCATGCCATTCCAATGATTTTCAATATTTACTTTTACTCTAACAGTTTTGTTGAGCCATCTGCTTAAACTTTAGACACAAGAGGAGTTTTAAAGGAAATGCCCAATGGCAGTGCCAAATCTGTACAGTGAATGAGAAATTATTCCCAAATCCACCTCTATGTGCTTGGGAATCGGATTAAACTGTCCAACTGATTCACATAGGGACTCAATACTACTATATCATCAGCTACTTTTCTGGACCGATTTGAATTCATATATGCTAATTATAAAAATCCAAGGTGGAAAAAAAACCCCAATTTCATTACCATAGTTTTTAATGAAGAGAAATGTTTAAAACTGTAAAGGAAAAAATGGGAACAGGATGGCAAAATCTTAGCAGCAAAGTGGTTAAACAAACTGAAAATATTAATGCACAAACATTAAAATATTAAAGCATGTATGTTGCGTATAAAATACAGTAGAGAACCAGGAGATGCACTATAGTGACTAGTGCTTAACAGAAAAATGATTAATTTTGTTCTTCCCAGAAGTATATACACAGTTCCATTTCCACGGCATTTCCTACATAGCCAGCAAGTTATTTTCTTCAGTTATTCACACCTTGTTCCAACCTGAATTATAAACTCCATACTTACAAATATGAATATTCATTCAGAAAGAAAACCAGTATTTCTATTTCAACAATAAAAAGGAACTTTGAAAGTTAACAGTCTGCTCTAGGAAACCAAGTTTATCTGAAAATGTCAGGGATGAAGATCATCTGTGTAGCAGCCTCCAAATATAGAAACAGTAAAAATAAGACTTAAAATTGCTGCTACAGTGTCCGGTTTTGGATTTAGTTCATCCAATTGATTTTTAGTACAAAACTAGAAATAACCTCTTCTTCATAACATCTATAGTTATCAATATATTTTTCTTCTTTTCAATGTGAAATAATACTTCAAGATGATCTATATACATAATGTTGTCAGTTCAAGCTGTCATATAAATATAAATGCTTTCTTAAAAAAAAGTATCTTACAGACAGATAGTGTTATATATACATTGCTCAGTTTGATCTGGGGCAAAAGAAGAAAGCTAACACAAGCTGAAGCGTGACACATAAAGTAACGGTACAGAAATGACACTGAAAACCTGTGTGATTTTCTATCACTTCAGAAACTTTAAGCAAAGGAAAAAAAAAAAGGCACACTGCTCAAGTGTCAAGGGAGTATTTTCAAAGAATCCCTCAGATGGTTAGAATTTTAATGTAACATTAAAAAAAAAAGATAATTTGACCCCAAAACACTTTTAAATGGTTTGTTGAAAGATACCATACCATTCTGTAAAGCAAACATCCCATAATACAAATGCTCTGCAACAGGATGTGATGAACAAGATCTTCCATTCACAATGGCGGATTAAATACTTTCCTGGGAGAGTTCTGCATATATTTTAATGCAAA
>CABHPQ010002123.1:7549-45042 GCA_902168405.1 Peromyscus aztecus
TACACTGTAACCACAACACATGCTCTGTTAGACTTCGTGTGACTTATTTATCTAGCCAACTACTGATTTTCCTGAGGGTAGTGTAGTTTGAATTTCATAAGTTTTTGGTAAATAGGCTTAAACAACAACAACAACAAAATTCTAATTTCAAATCTTTTTTTTTTTTTCAAGTGACAGAAAGTTATAAAATTACAACTGGTCCACTGGTTGGTCTTAGTTGAGCTACATAAGTGAGCAGAGCTATAATTACTCAGATATGTGACTCCAATAGCACCAGCATTTCCATCAGAGGTAAGCACTAATACAGGCCTGCTTCCTTCAACAGACCACAGACTACAAAGCCCAAGTCTAAACTCCTAAGATAAGAGGGCCATGCATCTGCTGGATTTGAATTCAGCTCTCAGTAAAAGTTTCACTTTATAAAATGATCAGGAAGGCTTATGAATCTGGCATTTTTCTGAAGGAACAGATTCACAGCTTTTTGTCAGTTCTCAGAAGACCCCTTGACTTCAACATTATTAAGCATCAATGACTCACATAAATGAAGCAAATGCTGAAAAGAACACGTGGATAGTTTTGCGGGGGGGAAAAAACTAAAAGAAATATTTTAAATAATGTATATGCTGTATTTTAAGTTCAGCAAAGTTTAAAATATTTATATGCCAATTATTAGTATTAATTTGATATCTCCAAATTAAGTTACTTAAAAGTTCAAAGCCAAGGTGTTCTTCTGAAATAGAAGTGACAGAAAAAAATAAATAAATAAACAATGGCAGGTTTAAGAGCTATACCTTCTGACAGCTGATGTAGAAAGCTAAAGTTCAGTAAAAAAAAAAAAAAGGCCAAAGCAGGCAGGAAGTTATTATCGACCACCATGCTGTAGATTAGGTTAACTTACTAAAGAAGGGTAAAATGAAACAGGCATAAGAAATAAAATAAGAGAGCAACTAGAAATCCTCACTCTTCTAACCCACTTGTCCAATATGAACAGATGTCTATGATGATTTTTATGCCGCTCTATATTCATAAGCATAATCACACCTAGAAAGATGTCATAGGTGAGAGGACTTGGTGACCTTTGAAGGCCACTAAGAATTCAGGGCTGCAGATACAGGGGTAGAGTACTTGCCTAGTGTACACAATACCCTGAGCTCAATCCCTCGACTAGAAAAAAGGACAGTCTAGATCTAAATACCTTAAATCCATAAATTATCCAATTACAATTTTGATTTTTAACAACATACAAGAGACTAGTCTTAAACCTCAGAAAACAGCACAATGACCATGCTCAACTGTCGTGAACAGCTGGTCCAAGTACAGCAACCATGTTTAAACAAAGGCATGTACCTGTTTGTGCTATGAGAGACAAGTGGGAAACCCTCAACACAACTGACCGAGTGTGGTTCGAGGACCACAGAACTTTGAGGGAGACATGCTTCGAGGGAGAGGCTAAAAAGATGATGATTAAATAATATGCAAGGAAACCCTATGCCTGCCATTAAAAGAAACCTTCTGTTTCCTTCCTTTAAAGAAGATGTTGACAATGCGTGGCCAAGGCAACAGGTAATGCTTCTGATAGAGATGCAGAGGCAGAGAGAGACACTGAGACCCGGCTAATCCAGTTCATCCAAATGTCTGTTCTACCATTCACTGCTACAGAGGTGCTACCATCTGTGTCGAGATGACTCTACATACACCAGCATTAACTTGGCCCTGAACAGTTTCTAGCAAGGTTTTGTGTGTTTCTAATCTCTCAATCTTCTCTCTCTCTCTCTCTCTCTCTCTCTCTCTCTCTCTCTCTCTCTCTCTCCCCTCCTTCCCTCCCTCTTTTCTCTTCCCCTTTGGTCTATATATAAATACTTCAAATGACCCCTTCTAAAAATATACTATCACAATCACTGCCCTCAGCACCCTCCTCAGAGGCCTCATGTCATCCTCTGCAGAGAAAACAAGCCATGGGAACGAAAACTGGATACCCTACCCTAAACCTACAAACAGCCTGGCACCTTCTCTCATGGCCTAGCAGCAGAGATGGACTTCCCTTTAACGCTTGTACAATCACACACTCTTCTCTGACCTCCACCTCTAATTACCCCCTTTGTAGTACCGACCTCTGCTCCTCCACCACTCCTCTGTGTAAGCCCCAGAACTATGACCACCTCTCCCTGTGCAATGAGAGGATCCCAGTCAGAGCGACATACTCTTCCAGGTGTCGCCTTTCCTCTCACCACAGCTGAAGCTTTGGAACGGACTCAGTATATCTACCATTGGCCACTTCCCAACCCCGGTCATGTCTCAGTCCAGTGCTGGCTGGCTGCCCCTCCTTCCCTGTCCTGCACAGGCAGTCACTAGTGACTGCTCACGGACTCCTAAGAGGACACGTTCACTCACACTACTCTGCCTCTCCAGCACTAATGATCCAGCAAGCTGCCTTTTTAGTTCTACAAATCTTCTCTTATTTTGGCTCTTCTGTCACAAACCTTACAGGTTTTCCTTCTACCTTTTGAGGGACTTTATCTTCTTCATAGCCTCCTCTTCCTCTCTGTCCTTAAACGTTAACTAAAGATGCTAGTTTCTGTACAATGAGCACCTCGCTCTCTCGGTTTTGTTTTGTTTTTTTTCAAGACAGGGTTTCTCTGTGTTACAGCCCTGACTGTCCTGGAATTGACTCCGTAGACCAGGCTGGCCTTAAACTCACAGAGATCTGCCTGCTTCTGCCTCCTTAGTGCTGGGATTAAAAGTATGTGCCACCCCCCCCACACACACAAAAAAAAGTGCCGCCCAGCAAGAAAAAGGTTTTGAGACTTCTTTTTATTTTATATGTATTGATGTTTTGCCAGCATCAGTTCCCCCTTGGAACAGGAGTTAGAGACCACTGTTAGCTCCCATGTAGGTGCTGAGGATTGGAAGAGTAGTCAGTGCTCTTAACCACTGAGCAGCCCCCAGCACTTCTCTCTTTATTCACAAGGAACATCATTCACTCATCTTCCTCTCCTTTGAACAGCAGACCCTACAACTGCCTTATTCAACATGCCCTGTTGGAATCATGTACTCCTCAGCACGCCTAAGAAGCTTCACCTGAGCAAAGCTGGCCTAGGTCTCACTGGCCACAGCCTTCCACTTGAGTTGCTCCCTAGCTCATGCCTTGTCTCACACAACCACTCCACTCTGCCCCACATTATGTTTCTAAGTGCTTGCTGCTTCTGGACTTACTCTAGCTCCATCCAGTCTCTATTTTATGGAGCTAGAGTAATGTTATGAAGATGCGTGTAGGAATATGCTACTAACATGATTACTTTCCTACTTAAAAATTTACCTGCTTTGTCTTTATAATATATTCAAACTCCCCGATCTCTAATCACACTATCATGTCAATTTCCAATACACTGAACTGCTTTCAACTCTTCCTGTAAACCATTCTTTTTCTTCCCTTGACCTCTAGATCCTTGCCATAGTATAGTTTATTAAACATTTCCCTTTTCTGTTTCTCCACACCTCTTTGGTTATCTCTTTATATCTACTCAAGGCCTTGGCTTCAACAGCAGCTCCTCCAGTTGATGTATGGAGTGTATGTCTATCATTCTGCATATGCCACATAAGACACTTATTTCTTGTTGCCCATTGAACTATGTACTTTTCCCAAAGACTGTAATCAATAAGAAGGTAGCAACATGTATGTTTTCTTTACTGATGTATCCAGAGTATCAAATGTATTGCCTGACACTCAATGAATACAAGTCATTTACTGAGTTTGTTGACAATAGGCAACAAACACATTTTACTAGATTTGCAGAGAGACGTCTGCTCAAAGCCTCATGAGTAAATAAAACTTTTTAAAAATTGCTTCCACTATATAACAGAAATACAAAGAAATGTAAAAGTATAAAAGGCATTTCCTCAAGGTAAAAAATTTTTAAAAAAATCTCTTTGAACAGTTCAATACCTGATGATCATTATATCAAGAAACAGGTTCTCATGAATATGCTCTCCCATCTCAAGAAAAGACTAATTCATTTCAGTACCTGATCACTGTAACTTATCCCTTTGTGTTTAATTCTTTGTTAGACGAGCGACTGTTTTGTAAGATGTGACTAGCCTAGTGTTGATATGGCAATCCGATCACCATCTCCTGCCTGCACTGTTCCCAAGAGAAGAGAGTTCAAAGAACCAACTGGGTGGCCAGCACAGCAACACTGGTGTACTAATTTAGTCTCCTGACAACCTGCAGCCCTCTTTACAGAAAGCAATTTTAGAGCTGGTGAGCAAGCTAAGAGCCAAGAAAAAGTGCTGTCCTCATCTGCCACAGAGACACAAAAAAGGAGACTGCTATGGAATGAATTGTACCTTCTCCAAGTTCAGACGTGGAAGTCCTGACTCCCTGAGTGATGGTATTTTGAGGAGTAGTCTCTGGAAAATAATCACATTTAGCTGACATCTTGAGGGAAGGACCCTCGTGATGAGATTAGCTCCCTTGTAAGAATAAATGCAGATCTCTTGCCTTCCCTCCCTCCCACCTCCACGGAAGGATATGCTGTCTACGAGTCATCAGGACAGGCCTCGTTAGGAACCAACCACATGGCACCCTGACCTTGGACTACTGTCCTCTAGAACCATGAGGAAATAAGCTTCATCCTACAATTTCTTATAGTAGCTCTCCATACGAATGGAATTCCACAAACCAGCTCCAATTCCATTTTTATTCAACAGTAATATCTTTAAGTCAACACAGGAATGTTGGTCTTGAAGTTTTGTTTTTGTTTTCAAATACTACCTTTTAGTTGACAATTTTAGAAAATGAAAATCAAAACAGGAGTAGGGGGTCATAAAGACCTTACTGGAATGCAGTATCAATCAAGGGAAATGAAATAAAATGATACTTACCACCACCAAGAATGTAAGAATCCTGGCGGCTCCCCCAATGTGATGTTTTTTTCCCATCTTATCTAAAACGAATTTAAAAAAATATTAAATACTTTTCTTGTAGTACTTTTCCCCCACACATATTACCAAGCAATGTTTTTCCTCATTTAAAATGCTAAGTAATTTGAAGTTCTTCATCATTTTCATGTTATTCTTTCTTCAGGTTTTCCAAGTACTCCTTTTACATAGTAATTAGGAAACTAAATGGGTATGTGAGAAGATGCCACCATAACTGTCTTGAATTTGCTTCTCACCACTTCAGTGATCAACGTTTGTGTCTTGATGCTCAATAGGTCCGTGACCAGAGAAGTGGCTCGGCCATTAAAGGCATTTTCTGTGCATGCCTGGTGACCAAAGTTCAGTTCCAGGCACCTACTAAAGGGCGTCGAGGGAACACCAGAGTTCTTCTACCTCTAGATGCACGCCAGGCACGTGCATTCCCCATACATGATGGGTGTGTACGTGCATGCACACACACACACACACACACACAACCATCAATAAACTGACACTAAGAATGTCTTTCCTACTCTACTCATTCATTAACTGCCTTCCTGTTAAGTTCTCACAGAGCAGCTCTGGGAGGAGAATGAAGGGAGGAGGAGGGGAAAGAGCTGCTAACATCGGGGCTGCTCCACCAGCATCAATGAGTGAGAATAACAGCTGGCTCCACTGTTTCCAGCGGAAGCAGGCTGGTTTCTTCCTGACCCTAAGATGCACTAACAAAACGGAGCAAAACCTCTCCTCCAAGAGCGGTAGGTAGTCCATGAGGCTCCCTGAGCTCCTCAAGTCACTGAGGCCAGGAAGCTCACTCTTTCCTTGGAGATCAAAAACTCAGCTATGTAAAATCTCTTACCATGTTTTTGTAAGAACAACCTCTTTGGTTTGATCTTTCAGTCCTGATGACTGGTTATGGAGATGAATGATTCCATGTAAACATATCACTTCAATGTTCTTTCTATGCTTTTTTAAATTAAACAGTTTAGCTATTTTCCTATGCTTCTGATGATATATTTAGTGTGCTTTTAATTAGTGTGTCTAGATCCTCATTGATATCACCAAGCCACAGCACTTCATGAAAGAATATTTAAATTGCATTCCTTTTAGCAGAATGAAGCATAAGCATTAGCAACGTGAACCCAGGACTAGTTAAGACTCTTCTTTGCCTCTGTTTTCTCATCCATAAAATAAGCTAGTAATTACCTAGCTAAAAAGGATTTTGAGAGGATTAAACTGGTTAGTACCTGAAGTCACTTAAAATAGTGAGTACAGAAATAGTGGTAACTGTGAGCTGTTGAGTAGTCTGCTCTTACCCTGAAGACATTCTCACAAAAAGTTGATCTAGCATCATTTTCACCTATACCAAAACAGCCAGAGACACACCACACAAAAACACTTATGTGTTTAGGTTTATACTAAACAAAATTAAACTTACTCATCAGAGGAGTGTAAAATACCTTTGTGGATATCATATGTATAACCAGAGAAAAGAATACAGTTGTAATCACAAGAGGACAGACAGAACCCCAGCCTTGAGGAGCTTCCTCCGATGGGGAGACAGTCAGCAGGTGATCACAGCAGAGCCTGCTCTTGGAGATAAGTGGACATTGGACTGTGGGAACTTTGGAGGGTGAGCTTTAAACCAGTCTGCAGAGGGCAGGGAAGGCTGCCCAGAGGAGCTTCCTCAGTGCAGAGCACTGGCAGCCATTTCCCTCCTGCATCTCCCCCAACCCTCTAGCACCCAGGAGGAAGTGACCACGCAGTACGCATGGCAATTACTGCAAAAACATTACAGGTGTTCTGGCTTGATTTCAGCAGGAAACTTCTGGAACAAGCTGGGTAATTGCAAGCTTGATCTAGACAGGGGAACATCTCTGGGGAGGCCTCTGCTGAGAAAGAGTTCTCAGACTTCACCATCCAATCACTCATTCTTCCTCCACAGCCACATCAATGAACCATGACTGTTTCTAAGCAAAACTCTACACAAATGCTTGCGATCCTTCTGCTGTAGTAAAAGCTGTATTCAGGAAAACAGAGGGAAAAGAAGGCCGCTCTTCTCAGAGCTGGAGAAATGAAGGGAAGTCTACCTGGACTCTCCACTGAGCCTTGACTAGTGATCTAAAGCACCTGTGACAGACTAGCATCCTGTTTTTCTGGTCGGGGAGAAAGAAGTGAACATTGGTGCTCTTTCCCAGCAGTCCCCTGGCAGTTGCTCAGCTACCTGGTCAGGTTCCAAATACAGATGTGTAGGTTTTGGAGTGCTAGATGACTTAAGGGGTACCTCACTCAGACTGAAAACATACAGGCCATTGTTTGGCACCACACTGGAGAACAAAGTCAGGTTCCTTTGTATTTTAAAGGGAAAGGTTTATAATTCTCGTTTGGCTTAGAGGGATAATCTCTCAGTTTTGGCAATTACAAACCAATATAGAAGATTAAGTATGACACACTTAAGAGAGCTCCTCCACAGCGGGAGGGCAAGGATAAAGGTTGTAAGAGAGAATACTGAGAGATGTGACTAGATGAGTAAGCAGGAACCAGATCAAGAACATTTTGAGACTCAATTAAAACCAAAAAGGTTGAAAAGTCTAGGAGAAACATGAGGAATATTCTTCAAGACACTGGAGTAGGCAAGAAGTTTCTGAATAGGACTTCATTAGCAGAGGAATGAGCCCCAAGTATCAACAGACTGAGACTACATGAAGTTAAAATGAAACCATCAGTACAGCAAATAGTCCATAGAAAGTGGGGGGGGGGGATCTTTCAGCTACACTTCACACTGGGGCTAACATCCAGACTGTACAAAAACAAAAAACAAACAAACAAAAAAAAAATCCTGCAGAAATTAAATACCAAGGAACTAAAACTGCCAGTCAACAAATGGTCTGATAAAATGAACAGACGGTTTTTAAAGAGAGAAAGGCAAAAGGCCATAACTATTCTTAAAGTGTTCAACATCTATAGTCATCAGGAAAACACAAATCAAAACTACCTCAAGAGATCACCTCACCAGCCATAATGCTATCATCAAGAAACCTCACAACAGATGTTCAGGAGGGTGCAGGGGCAAGAGCCCTACTCACTGCTGGTTGGAGTGCCAATTAATAAGCCATTATGGATATCAGTCTGGAGGTTCCTCAGAAAGTTAAAACTAGAACTGCCATATGACCTGGTTATTCCACTCCCGGGGGTGTGCCCGAGAACTGTATTTCCTTCCACACAGGTATTTGCACTTCTCTATTTCCTGCTCTCTTTGCTATAGCAGGGAAACATAACAGACAGACATCTATCAGCAGATGAATGGAGAATAAAAATTAATAAAGAAAATAAGGTTTTTGATGTGAGAGTGTGGGGAAGGGCAAGGAGGAGCTCCAGGGCCGGCAGCTATGCGGAGCTGAAGGAAGGAAAAAGAAGGGAGAAAGTAATATAATTCTATTTCAACTAAAATAAATGCCAAATAAAAACAAAATTGATTATTACTCAGGTATAAAGAAAAAAATGAAATCACAAAATTTGCAAGAAAATGGATGGACTTAGAATGTATAGTATTAAACAAAGTCACCCAAATTCAGAAAGAAGAAAAATACGGATGCTCTCCCTCATATGTAGCCTATAATGTAAACACCTGTAAGTGTGGGGCTACTTTACCATTCAGTACGGAAACAAAGAAGGGGTAATCAGGTGATTAGGGAGGATTAAATCAGATAAAAGGACACATGAGTCATGAAAGAGATACAAAGCTAACAGTTTCTGTAGTCTCAACTCTGTCATGTTTTTATTTATATAATGGATAAGTACATAAAATGTACATGAGTGTGTAAAAGCAGAAGCTAAGCCCCACAGCTTCAGAGTCGAGGCTCTAACTGGACAGTTCACTGTGGTGTACAGAGGCTAGAACTGAGCACACTTTTGTTTGGGTCCCTATTTAGTCTAGAATTCTTAAGTACATAATATGTAAATGAATTGGAATTTTAAAGTAAATAACTAATGTACTACCAGCAAAATAAACAAACAAAATGTAACAGCAATCTTAAGAAAGCTAAATAAAAACTCAAGCAATCAATGAAGTTAGGAGACTAAATGTAAACAATAAACACAAACACATCATATAAATGTGCTGTAGATTTTAATTTGAATTCCCTAAGTAGTAACATTTTTTTAAAAACTGTGCATTTTTGTCTCCCTGTATCTGTTAATTTCAGTCGCTCATATCCTTTGGTTCATAAACACTAAGGAATATTACTTAACTAATATTGATGAGAAATAAAACTCTGATGTCCTATAGATATAATTTAGTTGAAAACATTTTTGTTCCTATCTCAACCTTTTGCCTTACCAGATCTTTATGGCTTGTGTCTTCATTAAAGGGCATAAGCTCACAAATGTGCCCCAAACACACGAATATTCTGAGCACTGGAATTAGCCCTATCTTACAAATAACACGGTTTTCAAAATACTCTTCTCGTATTTCATGCCAGTTCACCTTGGCTTTGCATAATATGCTCACGAAAAAAACCACCACTGTTCTTATTAAAAATGGAAAGTGAAATGGCATGAGGTCTGGGTGCCAGGCGCACTGGAGGTAGGGTTAGACTCACGGTCCAACCTGCCCTGCACACCCGTCACCACGCAGTCTCCTACCTGAGCGACCAGCCAATCAGAAGCTCTTTCAGAGATAATGGGCTCTGAGACACTACCGTATGTGTTTTCCTGATACAGTCTTTTATCAGAAGAAGCCTGAAGGTATCAGCGAGGGTTTTAAAGCACTACATCTTAAATTATTCCTTAAAGAATCCCAAATGCATCTCACCTATCACTGCTCTCAGCCTGGTAACATATTTACTAGAAAGTGACCAGAGTTCATCTTTCCCGTGTCAAATTAGAGTTCTGTACCAGAAGCAGCTGACTTGGACTACCAGACAGAAGAGCCTTCCTTTTACCATTACTGAATGGACAACACTTGAAGCCAGGAACATTCCCACAGCGAGTGATACTGCTACTTCCAAACTGTCACCAGCCCACCCAGGGTTTATCTATGGAGAGAATGAAATCCTCTCACAACGGGGCAAAACCGACTGGGGAAATGAACATCAGAAACAACCTAAGAAATGTCAACAGCAAACGTAATTGCAAATTTTCATACCTATACTCCCAGAGCAGCATGAGGCCATTACGAAGAACAGGCCATATCTCCATGGAAAAGACATGCTCTCCCAGTTTGACAAGTTGAAAGGAGAACAGCATGTACAACAGGAAAATGTTCTGTTTGAAAGCAAAGGGGTATGTGTGTGCGCAGAGTTGAGTGTGTGTATATAAAACACATCACACTAAATTTACAACTACCTTCTGGAGAGGGGTAATGGAAGTCTTCCATTGAAAAATGACATTCATTTACGCATTTCTTGTTTAGCTACCATACATTAATAATCAGTGGCATGGATAAATGGCCAGAATGTACCCATGTCAGCCGACATTTTAAACACATTTGTTCTAAATGGGGATCTTCGGTTCACTGAGGGCTTCGCTGTGGGCTCCAGGCTTGTCTCTATGCTTGGACAGCATCTATGCCAACAAGTTCTCTGTCTTGACTGGCTTTTCCTTCTCTGACACTTTTTCCTGATTAAATGTCATACCCAGCTCTCTTCCTACCATCACAGGCCCAGGTAGAATCTCTATACACCTGGAACTTCCATGCAGTTCTCAAAACCTTCTCTTCTGCCGTAGTTTGGATTTGGTCCTTGTCTGTGAGTATGCTATCATGTAATCTAGCCTTTGTTTTCAGCCTTTCTAATAAGCTAAGAACCAAACACCGAGTCATGAACAAAATACACATTAACGGATGTTTGGCTTATGGTGTAAGGACAAGTGATGTGCTTGTTAACTCACACAACAATGCTCCCATGAATCATCTCACAAATATGGTCAAAAAGCCTAATCAAACATCCCATGAAAAATGAGGGGTGTATGTATAAAAATACAATACATTTTCATTTGAGGAAAATTAGAAAATAAATATTACCAACAAAGGAAAACTTTCAACCATGTGTAGTTATTGTTTTTATACCAGAGATTTTTAATCTGGGTCAATAACTGGGTTACAGGATTAGTAAGCCTTTGACAGTTGGCAAAAAAAAAAAAAGATACGTATTTTTCTAAGGTAAGGGACTATTTACTGTTCATCAGGTTCTTAAGATTCTCCAATTTAAAAATTAAGAACTATTTCTATCCTAACTTTACAAAATAAATAAATAAAAATTGTCAAGTGTATAACATTTTATATCTTTACATATTTTTCATATACATATGTTTAAATGTATTACATTTAAACATTTTTTTGCATTTGCAAAATACAGGAAGCAACCTGAATGGTTATCTATAGTGGGCATCAAAAAATAAAATAGATCATGAAAGACTTCAGAAAATGAAATATTCTACAGCCATAAAAAGAGAATTATGACATTTTTTAAATCAACAGAACCCAAGTTACTACATCAATGAGAAAAAAATCAAAGTACTGAACAATATGTATGATAAAAATTCATGTCAACAACAAAAAACTAGATATGCATACATCTATTTAACTTTTCATCTTTGCATGCTTCTAACTAGATATATTGCTACTTGCCAGGCATTGTGGCTCACATCTATAAACCTAGCACTCAGGTGACTGAAACAGGAGACTTTCCAGGAATTTGAGGCCCACTTTAGCTAAATGGCAAGGACCAGGCCAGTTAGGGATGCTGCCAAGAGTCAGTCTCAAAAACTAAAACCAAAAGAAGTCAACAACAACATAAATAAATAAATGCACACCCTCAAAGCATACTGGTACGCATAGTTTACCCATGTCTTAGTTCCAGCTACCTCCCTATATACACCATTCTGTATTTAGGGATGGGAGTCTGGAAATGGCATTTCATTCCTCAGCTCCTGGCTGGGGGCTAGCTTTCTGCTGAGTTCTGCCTTCAGGAGATGCTAGCAGGACATCACAAGCAGGCAGGCCTGTGGCTCCAAAAGTCAAGCAGCTGACAATTCTGGACATCAGCAACACCTATGCATAGGTGTGTGTGTGTGTGTGTGAGAGAGAGAGAGAGAGAGAGAGAGAGAGAGAGAGAGACAGACAGACAGACAGACAGACAAGAGGTCAGTATTGTAAATTTCCTTGAAATTGTCCTCTATGTATTTCTCAGATAAGGTCTCTGGCTGAGCCCAGAGTTCACTAATTGACTACATACACTTGCTGACCACCAAATCCCAAGCACTGGGGTGCAGGTGGGCTCTGCTGAACCCAGCTTTTGATGCAAGTCAAAACTAGGTATGAACTCTGGTCCTCATGTGTGAAATAAGCACTCTAGTAGCTGATACATCTCCACAGCCCCACTAACAACACTTCCTCTGAAGCTCTGGTCTTGTCAGCAGGGCACCTTTTCAGCAGACCTATGCCCCTTCAAGAATCACAAGTGTACCGATAGGCCTCAAGCTCATGGTTTCTAAACTTGTCAATGTTTTCCTAAATTCTCACACTTTTTAAATGTGTACCATTTAAAAAAATTTTAACAACATATAGGATAAAACCAGTTCCTGAGTGAATATCAGGGGTATCCGATTCATTCTCAAATAAAATGCCTGAGATTTCTACTCTAGAAAGAATGTGTTGTTCCCTCTAATTTCTAAGGTATAAGTATATGTACATATCAAACTAAATGCAAATAAATGCAAGTGAAATAAAAATACTTAAAAGTTGAAACAAAAGAAATTTAACAGAAGGAAAAATCTGACCATGCTTTCAAGTGAATAGTCTACAACTATGCTGTTCTACTCACATATGGCTCCCAGATTCAAAATCAGCTAGCTAACATTTCCCAGTTGTCCTGCCACATCGCAAGTTCCCCACAGTCATGTGACCGTTGGGAGCCTTACCAAATGGTCCACACTGGCAGCCTTCCATGAGCAGTCTCATCGGACAGCACTGACTTGCTTTAGAAGGAAGAAAGATGAAAAATACACACACACACACACACACACACACACACACACACACATATATACACATGCATATATACATATATGTGTGTGTGTATATATAATTTTTATTGGGAAACTCCTCAATGGTTCTTTGCTGTTTTTTGTTTTTGGTTTTATTCTAAAGGTCATTAGAAGGTTACGAAAGGTAAGACTTTTCAGTATTCTGTGTAACAAAAGTTTTAAAAATTACAAATGATATCTTGAAAAGAAGTGCAGGATGTCTAGGAGGATTTGTTTTAAGGACAATATGGAAAACTGCAAGGGTTCAACAAGTCAGAAGGCAAATTGCAGCTCAAGAGAGCAGCTAATGGGAAATTCTCTGTGGCAAGAAAAAAACAAAAACACAACCAACCATTTCAGTTGTATCTAATCAATTTTAGCATCCATAAAATCCTAAGAACTTTTCCCACTGTTCTCTGACCTTCTTTCTCAATGAGTTCATGGAGATTAGAAACTCTCCAGGAAATCAAACCTTGGGACAGGAAAGGGGTGAGCTGATGGAACAGCAGCACACCTTGTAATGCTCAAAAGAAGCAAGAAAGCACAGCGAGAGAACTCAGTGTTCCTCTACTAAGGTTCACTGATGGCAGGGAGGACTTGAGAGAGAAAGAGTCACGCCCAAAGCCAGATTATCATAGGCCATCCAAGCGACAGACATCTGACACACTCATGTACACATAAGACGTACAGTCACTACTGTGCCCCAAAAGGACACAAAAATAGAAAAAACACAGAAACAACAAAAATAGAAAAAAATGACTGGTCCCAAGTGTGAAAGGCAACACTGTGGAGCACTCGCTACCTTCTAGATTATTCTATTCCACTTACTGTACTAATCAATGTAAATCCTGTGCAAATCTGCCGTATTATCTTCTTTCAAAATGAAGAATATCATCTAAGATGTGGAGCATATTCAAACTCAAGACGTTTGGTTAAAAGGCACTTACAGATTGGACTCTATGATCTTCAATTAAAGCTCAAGCAATTGGCTAGCAAGTCCACTTTTCTTTCTTTCTTTATACAGGTGAAAGAGGGAACAGAATTTTGAAGCCTACAGTGTCCAATAACTGGGTACTGAAGAAGCAACCTGTTCATTAGATGTTGTAAGGCTACCATTTCAGGCCACCTTATTGGCCAAGAAAAGAGGTTAGCAAGAGTGTAAACTGTAAAAGAAAAGGGGAAAATGTATAAACTCTACAGCAACATTTTACTCTTTTTTTCCCTCAGGACAGGGTTTCTCTGTGTAGCCCCAGCTGTCCTAGAACTCACTCTGTAACCCAAGCTGGCCTCAAACTCAGAGATCCACTTTCCTTTGCCTTCTAAGCACTAAGATTAAAAGTATGCATCACTACTCCTGGCTAGCATTTTAATACTTAATTATATATTTGTTAACAATATCCAGCCTCATTTCCAAGAACAAATATTATAAAAATTTCAAAAACCAACAGGAATTCTCTCTGTATATGAGAATACTGTAACAATAAAAACACAACTCGCAATGAGTACAAAGTACTAAAGTTGACCTAGAGTTGAAAAGTTTCCAAACATTCTCTTGCAGCTGAATTTTACTGGTCGTGAAGACACAGCAGAACAGCACTGTGCTGCTACGGTTCCTGAAGAGCATCTACAGTAAGGAAGTGGAAAGCCACTCAAACTATATTTAGGTTTGGGGTGGTGATTAAAATTTGCCATACATCAAAAGTAACACTGAACCCATTGCTGCTACCTAGTTGAGAACAGTTTGATCACTACTGTTAGTCCAGTGTTCTCAGGTTCCTCTAGAAAGAGAAAAGAGAATGGAATTCCTGAATTCGCGAACGAGTGGGTCTCTGCATCGACATCTCTTTCTTGTTCCTCTTCTTGGGTCCTTTTCCTGTTTGTTTTATCCTAGTCCAGTGTGCTGGTTTTCATTTTATCTTACTATATTTTATTTTATAATAAAAAAGAAAGGCAAAAGGAGCTGGTCTAATATAATTATGGTCTTCACCCTTCTGACCAACAGGAAAGCCATAAGAGGCAGTCCGATTTCTGACGGCTTAGGTCAGGAGCACTTTTTCAAAGATTAAGGCCACCTGAGTGGCTGGGCTGATAAGAGACACACCTTGCTTGTCCAAATGCCATGGACACAGCTTCAGCTTTAACAACCAGCCCATGTAAGTGGAAGAAACAGTCAAGCACAGTAATCTTCACTCGGAAGAACTTATTAACATCATGGTCATTATAACCTCATTGATCCTGAAGGAGAACTTGAAAATATAAAGAAGTGGCTACTCTGCATTGAACCTGAGTGAACACATTAGACTGAAGTAACTATTTCAATCCTTTATCAGAATACTCAGTCCAAATAAGTCATTCTGCCTGTTCTAAGTTTCCTGTGTAACAGTTCTGAGTGAGGTCAACATCTGGGGATACAGTAGGGAGGACTGATAGGACATGAACAGTCATCTACAACTGAACTGCTTAAAAAGTCACTCGACAGAGAGCACCCTCTAGCTCTGCGTGTGTTCCAAGTAAAGTGAAGAGTGGAAGCGACTCTGCGGAGGGTGCCGAGTTCTAAACACTGCATCCACTCATTTCTCTCCTCTGTCCTGTCTACAGTCAGGGGACAGGGTAACACGGATGTCACAGCAGAGACTTGGTGATGTTGTTCTTCTATTTTAAACTGCCATAGGCTCTTTCATCAAGACGATAGCAGGAAAACCTCCTACTCAAGCATGTAATGGTCTTCCTGTGTGGGCCCCTGCAGGCTGCAGTGACATCTTAAAGACAGGGAATCCTGAGAAAGCCTTCCTAGTGAATGATGACATCCAAGTCCTTTAGGTATGTAAGAGGAAAAGGGTTTAGGCAGAGTAACACAACACTGAGCACTGCCCAGAAGACACAGCCTAGTGGTCTATACAGCAAACATAAGCAATTAGATATTGCAGACACTTACAATGTCAGGAAATAAAAAGAAAGGTCCTGAAATATAACCAACTGAAATGATCAGGAACTCTAGCATGTGCTCAGCAAAGTAATATCACAAACACACCCCAGGCTTCCATCTGTAAATTCAGAACACTTAAGAGAATGTATGTTCTATATTTTTAAACAATTATAAATATATAAACATAATGTTTTTCTATGTCAAGACTCTACACCTAGGGAAACCCCCCCCCCTCCTTCCAGAACTCTCCTCTGATGGTGGACACACACTGTAGACAGTGCTAGGCATCCAACAGTTTCTCTCAAGTATATCATGTCCTTTGATCATGTGCTCCACCCCACCCATCTACCAGTCTACTTCCTTACCCAGCCTCCCTTCTGCTTCCAGTGTGTGTGTGTGTGTGTGTGTGTGTGCATGCGCGCGCACGCATGTACACTTTAATGTAACCTACACTAAGTCTTGGATCCGCAAATGAAAGAAAACATGATATAACCTTTCTCAGATTGGTTTATTTTACTCAATACGATGAGCTCGTTGTATCTATTTTCCCAGAAAATAGCAAAATTATATCCTTTTTTATGACTGAATAAAACTTCACTGTGCATATTACCATATTTTATTTATTTATCCTTCAATTTATGGACACCTAAACAAGTAGTGTTATAATAAACATGAATGTACAGCTTATCTGTGGTGCACTGACCTGGAGTCCTATAGGTATAGACCCAGACGGAGTTGTGCAGTGGGTCATACGGTACTTAGCTCTGTGAGAAAACTATGGAAGTGATCTCCATAGTGACTGGAAATGTCCATAGCTCCCCACTAGGATTTTTACCCACATCCTCACTAGAATTTGTCTTTAGCCACTACAGGGTGAGACGGCACTTCAGGGCAGTTCTAGCATGCATTTCCCTGATTGCTAAGCATGAGACAGTTTTCTTATTATTAGCCGTCTGTGCTTCATCTTCTGAAATAGACGTCTCATTAGCTCGTGTATTGATAGAGGTGTTTGGTGTTGAACGTTGGTGAGTTCTCCATATACTCGGGCTGTTAACTCTCTGTGAGGTGTCTAGCTAGGAAAGACCTCTCCTGTGTGCAGGCTGTCTGCTCACTTGAATGCTTACTGGACAGCAGCTCCATCGCCTCTGCAATCCCATTCAACAATTCCCGGGTTTTATTTCCTGAGCTGTGGAGTTTTAAAAAAAAATCCTCATCTACACCTATGATGGAATTGTTTTCCTGATACTTCCATGCAACGGCATTTCAAGTCTCATATTAAGGTCTCTGACACACATCTGCAACTGAGTTTTGCAAAGAGTAAGAAGAATTTAGTTTCATTTCCCTATGAATGGAATCAGACTTACCAGCATCATATTTGGAAATGCTTCCTGTTCTTCAATCTATGTTTTCTACATGGTTGTCAAACATGTAAAACCATGTAGCTTTAGGGGTTTAATGCTTGCATGCTCTATTTTATGAATCTACGTATCTGTTTTGGGGCCAATACTACACTGTTTTTGTTATCACAGACCTATAATATAACTTGAAACTGGGTGCTTGAATATCTCTAGCACTGTTCTTTTTCTCAAAACTGTAACCTGGGGTTTTATATGCTCTTCTGTGAATTTTAGCATTCCTTACTATTTCCGTGAAGAATTTTGTTATATTTTGATGGAGATTGCATTGTTTCTGAAGATTATTCTTGCTAATATGGCCATTTTTCACTATATTGATATACTATATTGATTGAGTCAATCCATGAACATAGGGAGTATTTTCTTCAATTTCCTTATTTGATATTTATGGTGGTTTGAATCAGAATGGCCACCACAGGGTCATATATTTGAATGTCTGGTCTGTGTGTTAATGTATGCACTCGTTTGAGAACAAAGGAACCACAAGTAAGCCATCCCTCAGGCGAAGCAATACCAGCAATGGGTTTCCTGCACACATGACAAGTCTAAGACCAATGACCGTGGAAATAACCTGGACAATTTGATTTCTAGTTCCATAACTCATTAACTTGTGTGACCCCAAGTTAGTCATGTTCCAATTAATGAAAGGGTAATAATATGATGTGTCATGCAAATTTCTTAAAAGAATTTGAAATAATAAATAATACCCCTTGATACATGATATGCCTACTACACAACAGAATTCAACATCCTCATTATCCTTATCATAATGTAGATTAGAGAAGAAGAATAGAGTTCTATTGTAAGAAAGCTCAGATGCAGAGCTGAAAGAAGTAAAAGAGGAGCAGACACTTGCCTGTAATGCCAGCACTCAGGAGGCTAAGGCAGGTGTGATGGCAAGTTTGAGGTCAGCCTGTTTCCAACAACAAAATCAAACCAGAACAGAGAAGGAGAGAGAGAATAGCAAGAATTTGAAATAAGATTTTCAGAAATGTTTCAAAACAACCAACTCTTATTCATGTAAAATAAAGACAAACAAATCTACATTATCAAAACTTATAAACAAATGCTAACATGTTAGAAATAGGTGCAGGAAGGAAGCTTAATGTGCACACGCACATATGTGTCCATGTGCGAGCATGCACAGGTGTACCAGCACTTATGAGCATCATGGAATTTGTGTGGAGCTCAGAGGACAACTTAGAGGGAGTGTGCTCTCTTCTTCCACAATGTTGTCCTGGGGATCAAACTCAGATCATCAGGCATGTCGACAAGGACTTTTACCCAAAGAGCCATCTCACTGGCCCTCATCTACATTTCTCTTATGGCCTGAACTTTGATGAGCAGGCTGGGCTGACTAGTCTGTTTGCCTGTCTTCACCTCCATGGTACTGGGGAATAGAAATGCACACCACCACAATTACATTTTGATGTATGTACGTTCTGGAGATTAAACTAACAGAGGCATCTCCTTGGGCCTAGTGGAAGCTTCTAAAGCAAATTTGCTTTCTTGATTATTATTGCCATGCTGAGATAACTTTCTAAGGGACTAAATGGCTAGAAAGTCTCCTAGAATGTTATTGAGTTGCACAGAGAATGTGTTTTGTGATACTAAAAATGCTTAACCTAAAAATCTACAAAGATTATATTATACAAAATGCTACCTGAGCACTATATAACAACTTTCAAATCATCATTCTGTATATTTTTCATTCATTTACATAGCAAATGTAATGCAAAAAATACATAAAACATACCTCTGATAAAAATGTTTGGGCCGATTTCTGAGCTCCTACATGGAGCAGATATTCATATACGTAGAGCGCTAACCTGGAAAACAGATGAGACATTCACTGAGAGGAGGATATTTAAGATGTGTTTATCCATATCATTCTACATCAAAGACATTTATACACTAGTAGTGACCGAAAATAAGCCTTTGCCCACGCCCTTTCAATGAGAATGTGTCTATATTCAGAAAGAAATTTAATTATACTAATGTGTTGTTTTTTAGAAAAAAATAACTAACTACATATTATTCTTACATCATCTCACTCAAATATTCTGTTATACTTAATATAATCAATAGTTTAAAATCAAAAATTAATAATTCCTGAATCCCATTTTAAGGTAAAATTTTCTTTCATTAGTATAAAGGATGGAACTTGGTGAGAAACTTCAGTGGACCCTGTCGCCACTCTGCCTCTTCCCCATCATGGTCCCTCTGCTTCCTTCTGTATTCCTCTTTCATATTCCTCACGCTTGATAGAATAGCCTTCAGCCTTTGACACAGGCCCATCTCCTTCCTAGTGGGTACTGGTGGCTTTAGAACCAGGGCTTTACAAGTCATAAGGGATTACATGAAGCTAGGGCATCTGGCCACAGGTGAGCAGTTTTGAGGCTTCACATCTATCCAGAGAGATATTCTGTTTCTCCCTTTTCAAAGTAAAACTTGCCATCATAGTCAGTGAATCATATGATTGTGTGGCTCATGAAGAGTCAAGGTGTGCAAGATATGTGTGTTTAATGGGTATTCAGATTTACTAGCAGCAGTGTATGTTTAAACCAGAGGCCCATTGCAATGCCTGTATTTCTAGTGGTGTGCTCAGGGTGAGCCACACTTCCACTGTGAGGTATGGCTTTTGAAAGAAGCTGCCATGGCCATCATGCATGCATGGGATGGGAGCGATGTGGTCCTAAGAGTGCCATCCCACTGGAGGAAATCTTCCTTCTCAATTGTATTGTATACTCACTGCCACTGGCATACATTCATCTGTGAGTCACTTTGTGAATGTCTACTGGCAGTGCTTAGTGGGTCTCAGCAAAATATTTGTTGACTTGAAATGGAGAGGCAATTAAATGGACAGAACAACTTAATTTGAACAGGATTTTCTTTTTTGTGACAGATGCTTGGTATGTTTTCATGGGAATGAAGAACATTATCACTTTTGCAAATGCCATCAATCTTTAATAATCAAAATTCCCTTGGCAAGGAAAGTGGTGTAGCCATACAGAATTGTGGTTATTGTTACATTGCATTATTTACGGTAAACCTGGTTCAATATTGGTAAATATACTGCAGTGGAAGTGAACTGTTGTGAGATATCTGGGCATCTGTCCAAAATATCATTAAAATACTGCCTCAGATTCATTGGGTTTGTGAATAACATCTTAACAGCTCAACTGAAATCGAACCACATGGTACAGTGTAAAAATTCTGAATCCACAAGATACAGAGAGCAGTATAAATATATATGACATACTCCACATTCTGTATTTGAGTAATAAATCTATATATAATTTTGTGTTCAGGACAGTAGGAGAAAGGTCATCATTGGTCTCACCCAGCTGGGAACTCTGGGAACTACAATAATGACCCACTGGCACAACACGCCCATGGGTGCAATGGTAGCACGAACATCAGGAAGGCAGTCAGCTACTTTCTATTGGACTGGAGGCCATCCCACCTACTAAACACACGCCCGGCACTGTAACTGAGTCTAAGAACTTGTAGTTGGTGAGGCATACAGGTCCCAGGGATGGATCTACTGATATTTCTCTGCTCAATGGGCGCAGCATCAAACTGCCCTGTGAATCTGTATCTCTCAATCCATAGATTGTTCAGGTCCCAGGCTCCATCAGAGATTTTCCTTTGTGTAATGGAGCTGGTTAATGTGGAAACTCACAAGTTAAAGTACAGCAAATACATGTCAGTGACATGCTCACCCACAAATGGAGCATCTGCATCACATCCCTACCCAAGTCTCAGGGACCACCATGAAAGAGGGGACAGAAAATTGTACGAGCAGAGACTAGAGAGAGCCACAGTGAATGATGTCTTCTAAGAACGGCAAAGTGCTTCCCTCATGAGCTCAGGGCAACTGTGGCCGCCTTCACAAGACCAACCAGTCAGAATTCTAGCATGGGGCAGGGGTTCACAAAGCCCATCCCTAAGGATCCATGGATAGCTGATGGCTTCTGGGGAGGGAATCAGTTTTCTTTAATGGTGTGGCCCTTGGTAGCTCAATCACATTCCAGCGGATGACCCTAAATCCATGCATATATGGGTAGCTCAAGTGAAGCTGATGACTACTGAGGGAGGGAGGGAGGGAGGGAGGGAGGGAGGGAGGGAGGGAGGGAGGGAGGGAGGGAGGGAGGGAGGGAGGGAGAGAACACAAAGTTATGAGAGAGACAGAGGTAGATTTGGGAGGTGTTGGGGGAGGAGATGGGGCAAATGTGACTAAAATACATCAAATGAAAGCTCAGCATTGATAGAAATGGTTTAATATTTGCTTTCAGTAGATAATGTAAAGTTCCACAGTGAGAACATTGTGGAGGTGACACCTTCACATCAGTTCCCCAACTGCTGCATAAAAAGACAACTAAAAAAATTAATTTGTTCATTACTGTATAGTATATTTCATGTGGGGTTTTTTGTTGTCATTATTGTTAATTAAAAAATCTTCAAAGGGAACTAACAACTTCCCTCTTTCTTATTCTCCTTTAAAAGGAAATAAAGCAAGATGAGGGAATCTCAAGGGATGGTGGATTGATTCATGAAGAACAAAAGTAGGGCTGGACAGATGGCTCAGCGGTTAATAGTACCAGCTGCTCTTCCAGAGGACCTGGGTTCAAGTCCCAGCACCCACATGGCAGCTCACAACCATCTGTAACTCGAGGATCCAACACCCTCATACAGACATGCAGGCAGGCAAAACACCAGCGTACATGAAATACAAATAAATAAATAATTTTTTAAAAACTGAAGTCATAAAATCTCACTTCCCATGTGTAGATCTTAAATCCCAGCATCAATGACCAGAAAAGCATTAAAGAATAGACTCTCTTACGCAAACAGTAAACCAGCTAATTGAAGACTTACATTTTCTCTTTGAAAGGGACCCCCAACATCCACTTCATATAAGTTTGTGCACACTAGGGAAAGCCTTCCTTAAGGACCCCCTACCCTTTAAATAACTAATTAGGTTCAATTCTTTCTGAGTTCAACAAATTGTTGCTGAGACATCACACCCTACCCTGATTCTTACTGTTTTAATTTTGCTTTGTCTTCAATTCCTATTCATTCCTGAGTGATGCCTTCCAGATTGAGGCACTAGGTCTTCAAAGACTACTGCCAAAGGATACCAACTTTTGACCATCGTGACCACCTCCTTCTACCAAGAGCTATTGAATCACCCAAGTAATGCCACACACCCCATCTTCCTTATAACCACAGAGAGGGGCCCACCCAGCCCTTTCATTACTTCCTATTCTGCCTCAAAGTATCCAAGAGTGGCCATCCATACCACAAAGATCTGGGTGACAGGTCCTGGAGGAAGGAAACGTCCGATAGTAACAATTTACATTTTTACTTTAATTATTTTATAAAGAACACATTCTCTTACGTGTCTTTCAAACACATGTGAGGTAGAGACAAGACACTTCCCTTCCTAAACCACTACATAATCCCAGTGTTGACCAGTGGCACATACCAGTGTCTAAATGGAATTCCTGGGTGAGAAAATGCCAATGTTCATCAGATTACAGCCAGCTAAGGTGTCTCCAGAAGCAGTTGGCAGTCACTAAAAGGCTACTCATGGGACTGTAAGCAGTTATTAGCAGTGAAACTAGAGCAGCCTGATCCAATGTTTAATAGCACTTGCGACCTGGTGTTAAGGAGGTGTGAAAAGTTAGAAATCTGTTTCTAACATTGTCTTTTTAAACTTCCTCATCATTAACAGTTAGGCTAAAAAACAGACTTGGAGTGTCAAAAAGTGTGAAACCACACAATAATGCTAAAACCAAGCTTTTTTTAAGTCATACTAAAACTGTCTATTTCCCCATATTCTCAAGATTAGTTGGCACAGGACAGGACATGTTGGATAGCTGGGTAGTTAAGCACAAAAAATTACATGACTTTGCTGCTGTTTCATGCTGGGTCTAGAGGCAAGCGATACGTGATCAGGTATACCCAGAAACAGAAAACACTTGCCTCCTGCAGATAGGCAAGTTAAAAATTAAATGTTTAATACCAACTTTGGAAAACTTCAAAGAGCAAAGATACAATAAGAATTAATTTAAAGTACTAATTGACAGTTGTGGAAATACAGTTACTCATAGAATTTAAATAAAACTTCCATCCAGGGCCACCAAGATGGCTCAGGCTGTAAAGGTACTTGCTGCCAAACACTGATGACCTGAGTTCAATCCCTGGAACCCACCTGAACGAGAAAACCAACTCCTACAAGCTGACCTCCTCTGACCTCCACACGCGTATCGTGCAGTGCACACACACGTGTACACAGGATTAAATAAACAAACATTAAAACAAACTTTCCATCTATTCAGTGTGCTCGAAACACTGGAGGCCACACTTGAAAACAGTCTACGCTCATGCAAATGAAGACAGCCCTGGGACTCCCACTTGCAGTGGGATTCTGAAATACACAATTGAGGTCATGACCCATCGGCTGCGTGTGCTTGTCTCACAGAGCAGACTATTACGTATGTCCAGAGCACCAGTGGTGACACGCTACCCCTTGTCCTGTAACTGACTTTGTTTCAGAATTTTAGTACCAAAAGTAATGTCACTGAACTCCCACTTAGGAGGAGTGACTGGGACTGGATTCCCCCCACCCCGTCCCCCAGCTTTCTAAGCTGTGGGTTGTAACCCCAAATGGAGTCACTTGCTGAACATGGCAGTAGAGAAATTTGGGGCAACAGATTTTTTTAATACACAATTATCAAAAATTCATTCAAAATCAAATGAGCAATTCACTGAAGCTGCTTCTGGCAGTGTCTGCCTTGGGCACCATGCAGCCTCACTGCAGGCTTGGTCCTGAGCACACATTAGCACTCTGCACTGTGCAACTCACCATGCCACACAGCAGCATGCCAACAAACACTGCCGCAAACGACGCAGCCCTGACTCCAGACTTTTCTGTTGTGAATCAAAGTGTTCTTAACGCGCACACACAAAGTTTTCTACTTTTTTAGAAACACATGGTTTGAATTATTTTAAAAAAAGACTTCTCATATTTTCTTGCATCGTTCCTGCTCATGCATCATGCTAGGTTATCTTTGGATTCTACTATGTTAGAATGTTTGGTTTTAAGAACTGGTATTTTAGTTACTTTCTTTTATTTCATAAAAAAAATGGTTAAATAAAATTTGACTTAGTGTTATCAAACAATTTCTGAAAGGCCCAAAATATACTTCTGTCATGTACCAAGGGCGTTCTCAGCATTGATGATTGATTTTCAAAGTATCAGTCAGCACTGAAAGACGGGTGTGGACATAAATGTGCAGGCATGTGCCTGGTACATGTGTTGGACAAATGTTGACACTGGCTGTCTTCATCTATCCCTCTCCATCTTAGTTTTTGAGACTGAGTCTATCAATGAACTTAGAGCTCACCGCCTCGCCTAGATGGGATGAACAGCAAGCTCCTGGGACCCTCCTGTCTGCTCCCACAAGGAGATGAAAACAACTTTCCTAATGCTACGACCCTTTAATACAGTTGTTTCAGTGACCCCCAACCATAAATTTTTTTTTGTTGCTACCTCATAACTGTAATTTTGCTACTGTCATGAATCATAATGTAAATATCTTATATGGATATCTGACATGCAACCCCTGTGAAGGGGTCATTCGATCCCCAAAGGGATCACGACCTAAAGACTGGGAACAGTGTTTAGAGGTTAAGACTCATGAGAATCCCCATCCATATTGGCATGTGCGCTGACTAGTTTTTAAGTCAACTTGGCACAGGCCAATAGTTGGAAAGAATCAACTTCAATTAACAAAAGGCCCCCACTAGATGGCTTTGTTGGCATGCCTGTGATGCATTTTCTTGATTGGTGCCTTGATATAGGAGGACCCAGATCACTGTGGGTGGCACTACTCCTGGGCTGGTGGTCTTGAGGGTTATCAGTAAACAGGCTCATCAAGATATGAGGAGAAAGCCACCAGTGAGCAGCTTTTCTCCATGGCCTCTGCATCAGCTCCTGCCTCCAGGTTCCTGCCCTGACTTCCCTCAACAATGAAGTGTGGCCTCAGAGTTGTGAGCTAAAACAAACCCTTTCTTTCCCCAGTCACAGTCATGATGTTTTATCAATGGACACCCCAAGAGGGCATGCCAGTGGGAGCTGTCATTTAGGCGGCATCTTATTTAAGCATCCACATTGTTGACATCTCTTGGATGCAGCTTCCCCGTCGTATATAGAAACAATCTCACAGCAGATGTCCCATGATATCCCTCTTTCCACCCACTCTTCCACGATTGCCTCCGAGCCTAGGTATAAGGGTGGTGTTACAGATAAATCAGTTGGGGCTAGGGACCCCACGGTCACTGTTCTCTGCACTTGACCAGTTGTGGCTTTCTCTAATGGTTTCCATCTGCTACGAAAAAAATTCTTTGATGAGCTATACTTACTGTGGGTATAAGTATTAAGACTGCAGTTAGGAATTAAACTGGTTTAAAAAGTAACAATAGCAGTTTCTCCTCTAGGGTCCATGGCCTCATCAGGCACGGTTTGCTTTCCTCTTTGATAAATGGGGGGTCAAATAGGGAAAGTTTAAAAGTCTCTGTTGTAAATAACTTGGAAACTGTGTAACACAAGACAACTGATTCTGGAGTCCAGACAACAGGCAGCGCAGGCCATCATAGCTGAGAAAACAGGGACCAATGAGCTGTTGCCTGACATTCTCCTCTTTCTACCACAAAACACAGTCCACAACACGGTGCAGAAAGTAAGAGAGCCAAACACACAGGAGCAGTCTCTTTAGTTGGGGTCGGGTGGTAAGACACTGAGTGAGCTGGAATTTACAGAGCAGAAGAGCATGAAGATAGAGCTCTACAGAGGAAAACACTCTCTTTCAAATTCAGAAAGGGGTATGTGGGAGGGTTTGGAGGGAAGACAGGGATGGGGGCGGGGGGATGATGTGATTACAGTATCATCTCAAAAAGTAAAACACTTAGTTAAAAGGAATACTGAGGTCTTTGGGGGTGAAATTCCACCAGAACAGGCAAAGCACCCTTTACCATCGCAGACACAATGCTGGGAGCGCACTTGCTGACTACTCAGACTTCAGTGAACACCAGGAGCCACAGAAGAGACTTGGGGCCACATTCCAGAAGCAGGCTTGAACCAACTCTTGAGTAAAAGCTGTCACGGATTCTCCCTACCAATAGAAGCTGATTTTAACAATCAAAACAGGCTTGTAAGAATACATATGTGTGGCCAGATCAATGTCCCTGAGAAGCAGCTTTGAATAAAAATAATTATCCCTCTCAACACCACTACTATGGTGGGTTGAATGAGAATGTTCCCCAGACTCAGATTAGTCCCAGCTGAGAGTGCTGTCTGGTTAGTCTTAGGAGGTGTGACCTTGCTGCAGGAAGTATGTCACTGGGGGTGGGCTTTGGGGTTTCAAAACCTCCTGCTGTTGCTCCTGTGAGCTCTCTCTGCTTCCTGTTTGTGGTCTGAGATTTGAGTTCTTGGCTGCTTCTCCAGGGGGCACTCCTGCCACTAATGCCCCTAGCCTTCTGGAACCCTAACCCAAATACACGCTCTCCCCTGATCATGGCGTTTCAGCAACAGAAAAGACAGACAATTGCTCTTCCCCTCCATCAATAATGTGATACAAGCTTCAAAATAAACAGTACTCAAATGACTTGGCCAAATTACTGAAATTGTGTTGAATTGTTAGTGTTACAGAGAAAACAATATGAAGCACTAATTAAAAAAAATCAATGTAATGATAAATCTGCACCATTCGTTAATATTGAGTATTGTTATCCTGTGACATTCTGAAGTTTGCAGTTTTCCACAAGGTTATAACTTCAACTTTGACATGGGATCAAAAGAAGGGGAAAGTTACTTAAAGAACTCAAGTGAAGGCAAAATGTCCTAGAATAACTATTTTATTAAAAACGTGTCGCTATGCATTTAAAGCCAATGAGACCTACATAGTTTTCCCACCAGAAGGGACACTATTAATTGGTAATGAGCTGCCTTCTGTAGACTGGGAAAGCAAACCCTGCTTGTTGCTAGAGCACAGTGGGTGTGGAGATTTACTTCGGTTAATTACTGCTAACAGGGATCCCCTGGCAGCGCACTTTCCCAGCCAGCACACCAAGGTGGCAAGGCAGCACTACCATCACGGCACCAGCAAAGACCGACATTAAACAGGACTTTACCAAAAAGCTGGAGGCACTGTTTTCTCCTGAGTTCCCACTGGTCAGTTTACAACGTAACAAATTCTTCTTCATGCACACAATTGTTAACTAACCAAATACTCTTAAGTAGCAAAAAAATGATTTAATCCAGCCTCATTTTCCAAACACAAAGTTAAGTTTTCCTTAAACTTATATTTCATAATATTCCATTTTGATTACTTTTAATCAGCTTAAGCACTATTTAAATGTCTTTGCTTCAATTTATTGTATAACAAAATTCATCACATTAAATTACACTAAATATTTTAAAGAAAATTATTTGGATCACACTTGAAATTAGTGTGCTTAATGAAGTTCTTATTAAATTTATATTGTATTTATTCAAGGCAAGGTTATCACCATTTACACAGAAAATTCAAAGATAGAAAAATAGGAATTATCTTTCCAAATTACTTCAAAAGTCAAAAAGTATCTCAGTCTTGACGCTGTGGGACTGAGGACAAGTTCAATGTCAAATGTCTGCCTTCCAGCACCATGCAGGAAAAACAAAAACATTGAAATTCTTTAAAACATCTTTGTATATTAGAATAGTATAACTCTACCTCTAGATTTTATTAAAGAGCTTATGACAGTTTAACTAGCAGCAAAAAGAGAAAAAGAATAATATGTCTGAAAAAGTCTATGGAAAGCATTAGACTGTAACATGAACACATATGTGTCTAACAAAGAGAAGCAGACACAATAAAGTACTAGGACTGGAATGCACTGACAATACCAAATGCTGGCAAGGTCGGAGAGTGAGAGAACATCCTTCACTGTTAGTGAACTGTTAGAAAACTGCACAGCAACTTTGGAAGACTGTTTGGCTGCTTTATACAATGATGTATTGTATTACAATCTAAAAAACTTAAGGAAAGAACTAAAAGAACTAAAGAAATTCTTAACAAACAATCCCACTACTTGTGCCCCTTGGTATGTGCCAAATCAATTGAAATTTTATGTCCACACCCAACCCTGTTGCCCACAGCAGCTTTATTGATTGGAAACAACCAACATGGCATTCAGTAGGTGAATGGAAAAACAACACAAAACCTGGAGCACACCAGACAGGAAAACAGTACTCAATGAAGAGAGTGAGGGGCCACTCGCCCACTCCCCACTCGAGCATGTGGCTCTGGCAGGCCTTGCCCTTCTACCCCGTTCCTTCTGCCTTGCTAAAAAACCACTGGATTGCATTCCTAAAGCTAGCCACCAAGGTTATTTCCCTATTAAGTTATACCCACCTCCTTCTCCTGAGGCTGACTACCAAAGTGCCCAATTAAAATTGAACACCTCATCCTAACACAGGGTTTCCCATTTTACCTTTATAAACCAGTTTGCCTATGGCCACATCTGTCTCCTCTCTAGCCACAGGCAGTCCTTTGTCCCCCCCAACAAAAATACCCCTGTCCCCTCCCCCTCATCCCTTGTCCCCTATCTCTTTCACCACTGCATCCTAGCCCATTCTAACACAGATCTCTCCTTTTTCTCCTCTTAAAATTACACCTCAAAAGGTCATTTGCTGCTGTTTTTCTGCCTGAGTCAGCAACCACTTTTCTTCCCCATTTAAGAAACGATCTCTCTGTGAAAACAGGTGTTTGGGTGTGGTTTGTGCCTAATCCGGGGTCAGGAGGAAGACCCCCATTGTGTGTGGGTCCCCTTCAGAAAGAAATCATGAGAAGGCATGGAAGCCATCTAAATGCACACTGCTAAAAGCAAGTCCCAATGCTCATCTACCTACAATATATTCTGCATATATAGTCTTTAGTTATACCTACTTCAACATCATCATCATTTAAGTATTCATATTAGTTATGTGCTGTTAAACAAGGCTAGTGCTTAAAATCCACTTTCTGTTTTCTCTAAATAACTTCTGGAAGAGTTTTTCTCACAGCAAATCCCAGAAATGTCACTGTACAGATGGAAGAGCTTGGCTAGATGGGTCACAGAAGCTAGATGAGACCCTACTACTACTAATCTGCTAAATGGACACAGCATTAAGTCAACCCCTACAGACTTATTATACCCAGAGTGCATCTCTCGGCCCTCATCAGAGAACCTTCTATTTGTAGCAGCCAGTGATGAACAGTCCCACAACCAGTCAAGGTGCAGAGGACAGGATACTGCAGAATGCTCGGCCCTAGGTGGGCCATTTATACCATACCCCTTCCTGCCAAGCTTCAGGGATCATGGAGGAAGACAGGACAGAAAACGTATAAAAGCCAGGTGGTAGATGCCTGCAGAGAAAGTGTCTTCTGGACACGAAGCTACACATATGACCTCACAGAACTCGTGACAGCAAGCAAAAGACCCGTGCAAGCCTAAGCAGATGAAAGCCCACCAGAGAGGAACTACCGGCAACTGCTAGCTGCTGGGAGAGGAGAATCAGTTTTCTTTAGGCGTGTACTTCTTGGTAAGTTCACCATGATCCAGTGGAAGGCTAGCTATCCAAGAATCTATAAGCAGCTCAAACTGGAATTAAAGAGTAAATTGGACACAAAGTGGGGGGGGGGGTCTGGGAGGAGCTGGGAGAGGGGTGAACATAATTAAAACACACTATTTGAAATAAAAAGCCAATTAATTTTTTAAACTTGTAGACAGAGTTCAGAAGTTTAAATGCCAGAGAAGGAAGTGAGCAGGTGTTCAAAGGAAAATCCAACCTCAAAAATAAAGACATAAGGCAATTTTCCCTCTTATTTTTTAGAGTATATAAATATATGAAATCATATTTAAAACTATTATTTTTTAAAGTTACAAATAAAATCAGAATCTTAGAGGTATCCCCATCCCTAGAAAAGTCACTTCCCAGTATGAATTCAATATATACCAATGGCATTGGCTTTTAGAAACTCTTTATTAGACAACATTTTGTGGGTGTGCATCTGAGTATGTGTGTACACATAGTGGGAGGGATTGTGTAGTGTGCTGCATGTACTTGTGTATGCATGTGGAGGCCACAGGACAATCTTGGGTACTGTTCAGCAGGAGGCTTCCACTCTGTGTTTTCAGACAGGGTCACTCTCTGACCTGGAGTTTGCCAAATAGGTGAGGCTGAGCAGTCAGCAAGCTCCAGGCTGTGTCTGGCCCCACCGCCCAGCAGGGGATTACAAACACACATGCACACATACACGACCACACCTCTTTGTTTTTCACATAGTGGGGACTGGGGTTTCAAACTCAGGTCCTCAATCTTGCATGGCAAACAGTTTGCAAACTGAGCCCTGAATCCTTGACAACTCTCAAGCATCCACTTTGTATGAAGTAACAAGAAGGAAGCATGAATTTAGAACACACTAACAAAGAACTTACGGCAATCAAGCATAGAAAATTAGTAGCATGCAGCTATTTTAATTAGATAAAACTAGAAACAAAACTATTTTCAAATATCCTAGTATACTATAAGTATATACTCACTATACTAACCACTATCAACAGTTAATAAGGTTCTAGAACTTCTTTAACTTAGACAAAAGCAAAAAGACGATACAAATCCTGCCCTCAAGTAATTTTCAGACTTGTTAACGGGGCAAGACATACAATTAAAAATAAGATGAATAATAGAATGTAGTACATACTGCTTATGCAGGGAGTCAAAAAAATCAAGACTTCAGGATGGAAAGAGACTATAATAAGAAATCTTTAACATAAATATTTTAACTGACAGAAGAAATAGCATTAAATGGGGCATTAAGGGAAAAATAGGGAGTAAACAGGATTTTAAAAAAAAAAAAAAGAATAACATAAATAACTTGTCTATAGTCTATGACAATGGTAGCCCATTTAAAATCCTCTATGTTCCTAAAAGTAGTGAAAAGTGTTCAATTAGGCATTATGTTATTGAGATTTATTGTTACGTTGCTGAGATTTATTTCTACATATCAAGACATGATAGAAAGACTTTACCCCATTCTTACAGAATGATAAATAGCAACATATGTGATGTTTTAAGGTTTATAAAAACTTTCACATATGAAAGTAAATTATTAACTAGTTGATTAAGAATTATTTCAAATAATTTTCTTTTACTTGTTTCAACTTTTAATAGATAAAGCTGTATTCTGTCCATTTTTAAGTAAAAAAATACTCATCTAGATGGAATTTCCTAATTAATATTTAGATTATTATGGAAAGCTTCAAATACAGAAATGTATTTAATAGATAAAGACAAAAATAAAAAAAATCAGATCAGAAAACAGAAATTATGTTTTTCAAGTTTAGATGAAGTTATTTGATTGGTGATTTCTGTATCTAAATTTTTTTAAATATATCTCTATATAGGAATCAACAGATGAAAGGAACAAATGAAGACATAAAATTAATTAAATAACAGATCAATTTCTAGATACCTAATTTCCAGTTATACTGACAAGCAAGCATTTTACAGCCCTGACTGCCTATGTCAATGAAAGAAAATAAACTAAAATGTCTTCACTTTCAAAATCCAGATTAAAATAATCAACTAAGCTCTTTGACTTTAGAAAAAAAAAAAAAAGATTCCAGCAAAATTATCCAATTTGAAAAGGAAACTAAGGAAATAACTGACATAGTTAGCATTCCAAAAGGACAGCACACTCTGAAACCTATTACTCTAAACCCATGAAATTAATTAAAGTAACTGTAAAAGTCTGTGCTTTAAAACAAACGGAACAACACAAACAAACAAACAAACACCCTGGGGCTGGAGAGACAGGTAGGAGGCCAGAAACACTCAATCTTTTCCACATCAAGACTCACAAAGGCCTCAACTCCAGCTCTGAAGATCTCATGTCTTCTTCTGACCTCCATGGCACTGCACGAGACACACATACACACACACACACAAAATTAAAAAACAAAAACAAGTCTTTACCAAAACAAAAACCAAAAAACAAAACAACAAAAAGACTTGTACAGAATGACAGGTATGAGTTACCAGTGGACTACAAAAGACAGGTGAATAGACTTCAATGTGACTTTTTAGCAATGGACTGCCCTGAGACAAGCCATGAGCAATGGCTGAAAGGATCAGTGATGCACACCTAGGAAGACTCCAAAACTTCATCTGTCCGGCACTGGAAAGCTTGGCTTTACTTTACATGACTTCAGAGGGTGGAACTAAACCAGTAAGTTACAATGATAGGGCAAAATTTAACTCGATACGCTGAAACCCATTTCTGTAACAGTTAGAGTTATTTAAGGGTGTCATGAGGGATAGCAGGATGGGTCAGTAGCAGGAAAAGACATGTGCTACGGAAGCCTGCTGGCCTAAATCCAATCCCAAGAACCCACATAAAGGCTGAAAGAGAGAACCAACTTCAGTAATTGTCTGACATCACATACACGCAATGGCACATGCATAGCCACACTCATACACACACCATATAGAAAACACATTAATAATAATAACAATAATAATAATGATAATAATAATAAAAAATTGAAAGCAATTCAAGATGAATCTTAAAAAGGAAGAGAAAAACATCATGGCTTGGGATATGTATCATTTGGGGTTTAGGAACTGGAGGGAATCCTGAATGAAACTGGGTACACTGCAGAGGTTTTATTCACTGAAGAGAGGTCTAGACAACCCCTCCCAAGTACGAAAATGTGGGAGCCCACAAAAGCTTCCTAGTGAGAGCTGAGCTTGCTTTACCCAGCAGGGCTACATTAGGGGAAGGCTTGACCATGTGCACGGTTACCAGGTGTCTGTGATCCTCTGCACTTGGCTGTGCTGGGGGGAGGTCTTTTGCTCCACCCCTTGGCATTCCTTTAAAAGCCCTTGACCAGAGACAGAAGGGGCTGGTGGATTTTGACCCAGGCTCTCCCAAGGCTATCCTATGCTTCTAACTGTCTCCTTCTCCTCTGTATTTCTATCTAAATCTCTTATCCCTCACTCAAGAGTCCCTGGGGTAAATAAATGTGCAAACTGGTCTTCCACACAAAAACAGTCAATCTACTTCTTACTAAAAGGTGGCCAGAAGGAATAAATACCTTTCTTTAAAACTAGAAAGCAACTGAGACTAGGAAACATGACTCTCAGACTTAGTCCCCTGTATTTAGGAAAACACTGCAAAATATCACAATGCTATACCTGTCATGAAAGAAATTATACTGCCCATGAAATGTTACCTTGTAACCAAGGTGTGGTGATATTGTGTCCCCCAATATATTGTGCACCCTAATAAATTTATCTGGGGTCAGAGAACAGCCACTAGATAGGCATAGAGGCCATAAAATGGTGGCATACACCTTTAATCCTAGCATTCTGGAGGCAGAGATCCTTGATTCTCTGTGAGTTCAAGGCCACACTGGAAATAGAGCCAGGCATGGTGACTTGAGATCAAGATTCACGCTACACCAAGTGAAGGACACAGTGACAGACTCAGCCTACAAATGCTGAGCCTAAGGCAACCTCTAGATTAGATGTCACCAATCCCCTGCCATGCACCCCTCAGACGAGATAAACTGTGTCTCCACAGGCAAGTCCCTCCTGTCCACTGAGGACCAATGTTCCAAGCTTTCCACACTGAAATGAGGTGAGATAAAAGGATGTTATGGAAAAGACCTTGTCCTAACTGTCAAGGAATATCCAACCAACTCCTTGTCAGCTAGTTTAGCAAGGAAACACAGGGCAAGGGGAGAAGCAACCAATAAATGGTAAAAAAAAAAAAAAAATACACCACTACGAAGTGCTTATCTAAAATACAGTACACATTCTAAGC
This sequence comes from Peromyscus aztecus, assembly GCA_902168405.1. Classification (NCBI taxonomy): domain Eukaryota; kingdom Metazoa; phylum Chordata; class Mammalia; order Rodentia; family Cricetidae; genus Peromyscus; species Peromyscus aztecus. The sequence continues at coordinate 41,752 of CABHPQ010002123.1, forward strand.
ACATGTGCTCTTTCTAAACGCCCCTAGCTGTCAGCTTTTCAGCACAGATCATTTCTATGTCCTATATTAAGTGAATCCTTTTAACCTAATCAACACTATAATTCTAAAGTGTATTTTATCCCAAACAGTTGAAAGGGATAAATTATACTAATATTGACAATTACAAAGTCACTGAAATAGATAATGTGTTCTAATAATAAGGTCATGGTACTGGTTAGATCACTGTGCCATTTCAGTGTTCTCTTGGTTTATCAAAATATAATTTAAGAATGTAATTAAAATAATTTAGCAAAAGTCTTTCTTCCTTAATTGACTGTCCTAAACATCTGCAAAATTAACAGCACAATTGTTTGCAGATCAAAACACAGACATATGCACAGTCTATTTCTTACTAAGCAGCATTTTTTCAGTATCCACAGTAATACCTAGGAGAAATACAATGGAAATTCCAAACATCAGAATAAATACATTTTTTTGTAAATTTCTCTCCCTCAAACATGCACAATCACACACACACACACACACACACACACACCCTACACTTTAACCCCTTCTGCAGCAGAGACTGTAGGATGCCTACAGCATTACTGTTCTAAGGAGTAAGAAACCAATTTTTCAATGAAGACTAGACCTCTGTTATAGCAAGTGTGTGAACACATAACTATAAGAGAGTTTAGCATTTAATTATTTTGTTTTAGATTTTGAGGCTAAAGTAATGATTACCTTTGTAACACTTGCATTTGTGTTGACATTTGACAATATTAGTGGGGAAAGGAAACACAAAGAAGAGGAAAAGAAAGAAAAGGAGGAAAAACTGTCCTGTTAATCCTGTTAATCTTCACAACTCAACAGGTAAAATGTAAAGATGGAATGTTTCCAAAAGCGTGAAGGACGAGGAAGGAGAAGAAACGGTGAAAATACAGTACCCAAGTATGAAAGTCTCAAAAAATATGCAAAGGTTATTTAGCCCCTTTTAAATGTTCAATTGTATCAACAGAACAAAAAGGAAAAGACAGAGAAGAGCCACACTGCTTTCAGATAGCAGAACTTGGAGCAAGTTATCAGAGCTTAGGAGAGCCTTCCACAGTAGCAATGCAGTCAGTACTGTAGACATAACAAAGTTAACAAGTAACAGCACCAGGGAAGGACGGCCAGTGTTCAACACTCTTCTTCAACTAGATAGACTGACAACCACTTCTGCAGACAAAAGCGGATCACGCTTCTTCTCAAGCTCACCTGGGTATTCACGACCATGTGACACTTTCTGCATCATCAAACAATCCTCACAAGATTAAGAGAACAGAAAGCATGCAATATCTGCTCCCAATGACAGAAATATGAAACCCAAAACCATTGACAGAAAGACAGCACTTCCAAATGTCATTATGAGCAAAACGGAAATCTCAAGAGAGATTATAAAATACTTTCAACAAAAATGAAAATACACCTCACTGAAATACATGAGACATTTAAAAAGAAAAAGAGTGAAAATTACAGATTCAATGCATAGTTTAGAAAGAAGTAGCTAAACTCAATAGCTAAACTCCCATCAGAGCAACGTAGAAAAATGGAGAGTTAAACCCAAATTGAGCAGGGGAAAAGAAAAGAAAAGGCCAGAAATTACATTTGAAGTCAATTAAATTGGAAAATTGGAAAAAAAATCTAGTTACTTCAAAAGGTGTATGTCCTGCTCTATCATGATCCACTGAACCTAGAGTTACATTAGGGGCCAGGAAGCCCCAATAATCCTGTCTCTGTGCACCAACACACATAATGAGATTACAGACACATGTTTCAGCTATAACCAGATTTTTACACAGATCTGGAGATATGAACTCAGATTCTCAAGATGCACATCCTTGAATTCTGGGTCCCCAGTTGGTGGAAATGTTTGTGAAGGTCAGGAGTTGTGTACTTGTTGAAAGAGGTGTGTCACTGGGTTTGGACCTTGAGGTTTCAAAGGCCCACACCATTCCCAGTAAGCCCTCGCCCTCTTTCCTCTGCCTGCTGCTTGTGGATCAGATATGAACTCTTAGCTACTGCTCCAGTGCCTGCCTGCCTCTGCTACCTTACTCCCCACCATGATGGTCATGAATTCTACTACCCTCTGGAAATGGAAGTCACCAAATTAAATGCTTTTACAAGTTGCCTTGGTCATGGTGTCTATTCACAGCAAGAGAAAAGTAGCTAAGACAGAAGCTGGTGCCAGGTAGTGGCAATCTGCTCTGACAGGCCTGACCATGCTGGGTTTGTTTGAGGAATGTGAAGGACTTTGAGACTTTAACTAGGAAAGCAAATTCTGTAGCAGAGTTGAATAGGCCTCCCTAGCAGGAGCCTGGAGACAGTAGTGCTGAGAGCGAGCGGTGTGGGCTAGGGAGGCCGATCAAGAGGTTTCAGGAGGGAACAATATCAGCCACTGAGCTTGAGACCATTCTTGTTTTGGCAAAGAATGTGTCTGCCCTTGTCCTAAGAATCTGCCTGTAGGTAAACTGAAGAGTTCAGACTAATTTCATTGGTAGGGAAGATTTCAAGACAGCCTAATATTGACCTCAGGGTGGTTTTTAGTGACCATTCTTCTACAGATCTGCAATGAAAAAGAGCAAATGCAGCAAAGGAAAAAAATACAAAATGTACAGTGTAAGGGAGAACAAGAGGACCAGGAAATTTAACGTTAGAGCCTTGGTTTACCCTGAAAGTGATAAAGAGAAATGGAACCAAGAGGGCGATGATCTAAGGGCAATCGGTGAAAATAACAGGCCTGAGGAACTGTCTGTTCCTAAAGAACAACAACAAATCAAAGCTTATGCAAATGTTGTTCAAGGAGGGGGCAGGTCCCATTCCAAGGAGACAGCAGAACTTGGCTAGATTAGCCGCATGGCTTTAATAATGAAGGATACAGGAGTAAAAGGGTTGTGGAATCTTCCTCCATAGCTAAAGAAAGCAGCTGAGGCCCGGTGTGTGGCTTGGGAGTCCCGGCATGGAGACTCACAGTGGCCATTAGGTGAAGCTGTGAAGGTGAAGCATGGATTGTGTTGGAGAGACCAAGATGTAGGAGATGCCAGAGCTGTGGGATACCTGCCAAGGAGAGCTACAGACAGGGAGTGGAGCCAGCCCAAGAGAGAGAAATGTGTCGCCATCAGCAAAGTTGGAAGTGCAGAGCCATCAAAGTCCTTTGACACTGGACATGGAGTTACAGTATTTGGAGTTTGCCCTCCTGGTTTCCAGTCTTGTTTTGGTCCTGAAGTTCCTCACTACATCCCTTTTCCTCCATTTTGGAATTGTAATGTATAT
>CABHPQ010002124.1:6152-28741 GCA_902168405.1 Peromyscus aztecus
TGTGTGTGTGTGTGTGTGTGTGTGTGTGTGTGTGTGTGTGTGTGTGTATGTGTGTGTGTGTGTGCGTGTGTGTGTGTGTGTGTGTGTGTGTGTGTGTGTGTGTGTGTGTGGTGTCTTTGTGTATATGAGTGAATGTATGTTACATGTGTGGATATACTTGGAGGCCTTTGTGTTGTTGCAATTGTGTGTGTGTGTGTGTGTGTGTGTGTGTGTGTGTGTGTGTGTGTGTTGTGGATCCCGTGGAGCCGTACTTAAAAGGTAGTAACTTCCATGTCAGATAACTACCTGACATGCATGCCTCAAACAAAACTCAGGTATCCTAGAAGAGCAGCAGGTACTCCTGTATTAGTAACTCTGCTTTTGCTGTGATAAAGCACCATGACCAAAGCAAATTTGGGGATAAGGCGTTTTTCAGACCTACAGTTGTATAAGGCTAGAGTTTTGATGGACAAAATGGCAGCAGCTGGCTGGTATGTCAGCTGGAAGAGCAAGCTGAGAGCTCATATCTTGAGCAGCAAACATGAAGCCAAGAGAATAACCCGGAAATGGTATGAGCCGTTTAACTTTCAAAGCCCACCTTCAGTGAAATCTGTCCTCCAAGAAAGCCACACTTCCTAAACTTCTCCTAGCAGCACCACCAACTGGGGTCCAAGTGTTCAAACACATAAGCCTATGAGAGATATTCTTATTCAAACCTTCACAGCTCCTAATTTGTTCCCAGCCCCTTTGGAGAGCTTTTGATACTGTGTTTTCTACATATGACAGAGAAGCTATACCTGTGATGTCTCAACAGTATGAGTAACTAAAAAAGACCTGAACAATGACAATACCAGCTTACATGTCAAGATGGGTAGGGGAAATTTCAGGGGCCCCACCCCTAGCTAAAGAGCTACAGGAAAAGAAAGGCTGCCAGGAAAGGGAGAATCAGTCTTCCACAGGCATGACACTCCTAACTTGTTACCCAATGTCAAGTGGTCAGCCCCAAACACGCACAGTGTTTCAACAGACTCAGTGGGTTGAATTTATTCATCTTTTTAAGGAAGAGCTGTTTTGACTTCCATCGAGGTGACAAGACTTGGCCATGCTCTTTACACTTGCATTGTTTAATAAAATAACATACACTTGCTCTGAGTTGGCATTAACTTCAAAATTTTTATTTTTCTGTTTTGTTTTGCCTTTCAGCTTTTTTGGTCTCCTGTAACCCAAGCTGTTCTTGAAGTCACTTTGTAGCCAAAGACTGGCCTGGAACTTCTGATCTTCCTGCCCTTATCTTCCAGGTGCTAGATTACAGACATTAACTTTGTCACCTTATATATCTATCAAAAGTTGTGTGTAGACCTAGCTCTACATAGTTTTTTTTTCTTCCTCAAAAGTTGAATATTGGTATACGATAGGGATATAGAGATAGTGGTGGAGTACCATAATAATGGTAGAGTACCATGTACATGGCCTCAAGTTTGATCCCCAGAAACACACATACATGTCATATCCACACAAGGCACACACACACACACACACACATACACACACACACACACACACACACACACACACACACACACACACATGCACACGGGGTGGGGGGGGGAGAACCTTCATAGTGGGCTTTCATTTCAATTTGTATTGTCCCAAATAAATTGATTATACCTGTGATGACTTGTGAGAACTCTGACCTAAGCAGATTCTGTTGTCCAGGTACTTGTCTGGAGTTAGACAAATACCCCAGAAGAACTGATATGGAATCAAAGAAAAAATTGTCTTCTCTGAGAGATCACTGTGTCTCTAAATCAAGCATTACATATAGGCAGTAATATTTCAAACATCACACGAAACCTTTGGTTACATAAATCAGAAAATTTCTTGTAACACTTTAGAAAAATACCACCCCAAAATACTGCAATATAAAATTATCTACATAATAGTTGTGAGTTCATAGTTCATGAATATTTTATGATTAGAAATGTTAGTAAAATTGTATGAAATTCTTAAGAGAATTAAAGTTAGGCAAAATCTTCAAATCAAACCACAAGGGGCCAAGGAGACAGCTGAGTATATAACGACACCTGCTGACAAGCCTGGTGACTTCATTTCTCTCTCTAGAACATACATGGTGAATGGAGTCATTTGACTCTCAAAAGTTGTCCTCTAGTCTCCACATATATGTCATGGCATGTGCTTCCCCCACCTACATACAAAATAGATCGATAAAACATACATACACAGACATACAAAATAAACAAGTACAAATTCAAATCACTAGTATATAGAATTCAGTCTTCCGTATATCTTTAAGCTAGACCTGGCACTCAACCTTCTGTATTACTAAAACTGAACGTACATGAAGTTTTTTGTTAAGACGCTTGGCACTTGCCATTGTTCTCAGACACACCACCGGTCCTCCACATTTATCTCCCTGAAGTTGTCAGGCTATGAGTATTATTATCCATGTTTTATATAACACAGGAACAATTTAAATCTTTATAATTCCACTTGCCAGAAAGATAAAACTATTCACCCCAAACAGACTAAATATAACAGGCAAGAAGACACATTGATCCTGAGTTTCATTAGAGTCCAATTCATAGGGTAGTTGAATGACTAAGTTTTAGGCTTAATATCTTTTACAGCTTGAAAGAACTAAAAGCTAAGAAATAAACTGTCAGAGAATTAAAGTGATTTAATAAGATCACTTACATTCTAACATACATTTTTTGTGTCTCAGTTACACTATTCAAACAAAGGTGACATCTTCTAAATACTGAGTATATCATGTCAAATATGAAAAGTTCACAACTAAATGTGGGCAAACATGTTAATAGTGGTCTTTATAATAACTTAATAGGGATTCATTTGTATATGGTCACCCACTCTTAGAAGAAACATACATTATTTGAGAGACTACTGGTCATATTTAGAAACAAAGAAATTATTTTTGTTAATTGATTTAGACATTTCATGCCTTCGTAAACAGATCATTTTCGGTTTGCTAAGGATCGGCAGATAATCTTCCTTTGTTGAAAGCCTTTTACATTAATTAATTAATTAATTAATTAATGTGTTTGTGTGTATGTATGATAAATACATGGCAGGGGGAACAAAAGGACAATTTTGGGGAGCCAATTATCTCCTTCTACCATGTGAGTTCTAGTGATCTAACCAGTTCACCAGACTTGGTACAAATGTCTTTATCACTAACCCATCTCACCAGTCCCACTCTATCATCTCTTGTCGATGCCTTCTCTGAATCTTGATCCTACCTTGTATTATTGACTACCGAGTTTCCATCTAGATACAGTAAATCTCTGCTCAGCACATCAGCAGAACTGGATGAGTATATCCTGTCCCCACTGATTGCTACAAAATCAGGTGCTTTCAGTGAATGAGCTTAATTTTACATGTCTTTTCTAGTACAGGTCAAGAATGGTATATTTTCATGAAAATTAGATATATTTTAATTTAATTTTTAATTCCCATTAAAAAGAAGTAATAACTTTTGTAAAGGTAGAATTTTCCATGACATTACTGGAAAACGAATCAACTCAAATGCTTTCTAGATTAATAAGCTTTACTAGGAAATTCATTTATCTGTGCACATCTATCACTTGAAGCTACTAATTGCATTGTCCTGGACACAAAAAAAGTCATCATAGATACAGAAGGGTCATGGTTCAAAGAAGTTAAATACTGTTTCCAGTAAATTTTTCTCCTGAAGTTTAGAACATCTCAGAAAATGTTTCTGTGATTTATATCAAAATCACATTCAATTAAGCATGATTTTGAAAGCATCTAAAATATATTTTATAAACACTAAATAAATATAGGCTGATTGTAAAGATAAATTTCCCAAAACATTAATCTTTGAGATTGCTAAAATCATTAAAAGCAACACTTTATACTAATGGGCTTTGTTTGTTGTTTGTTTAGAATTTTGGTAAATAACTTTAATTGAGTAGTACAGAAATAAAGAAAAGAAGGAAGGGATGGAGGAAGGAAGAAAGGAAAAAGAAAGAAAACACAATGTACTGGGATATGTGCAAGATGGCTCAACAGGTAAAAAACCTACTCATTCAAGTTGTCCTCTGACCCCCACATGTACACTATGGCACATGTATGCCACACAAACAACACAGATGTAAGGAAGGAAGGAAGGGGAAACGTGTGGGGAATGTAGCTTCTATGAGGTGCTCAGAAGCCAAACAATGTAGAAAAATGACCAAAGGTTGAAAAACAGAAATGTGATTCTATTCCACACGACACTCTACATTTCAGTTGAGAGTACTCAAAGCTAATGAGTGCTTCTCATCTTTGCTCATGCAGACTAGTGCTAAAGTGAGATTCAAATTTGGGTTGAGGTCTGAAGGATAGTGGAGTAGTAGGGTGTTAGAAAAGACACTTAAAGATAACTTTTGGACAACAGTGACAAAACACCTGAAAATTGAGCACATTATCTTGAAACCACCAGATTTTGTGGCAATTTCTGTGGGCAGACATTTCCATTCAATAGCAGTAATGTGCCTAGCTGGAATTTACTGACTATGCTCCCAGTGTATGCTCAATATCCAGCTTTGAAAAGGAGACTCAGGCTCACAAAGGCTCACCACAGGAATGAGCATCCTTAGCAAAACAGTCGTTGATACCAGCAAATGAACAGTCTCAGCTGGCTAAGAGAAGCCATGGCAATAAACTGGTATGCTAAACTATACCAAAGGAGCAAGAGCTGATACAGGAATTGTGGAAAGCAATTCAACTTTAAGCATCAACAGAAATTTCTTCAGTTTTAACCTTCTCATCTCATTCTAGAAACAAGGATTTTGAGGGCAGTACGCACAACCTGAATTGACTAGGAGACCAATCATATAAACAAAGGCCAAAGACTTTTGACATTATTAGAACGACACAGACATACATGAGTACTTAAAATTGTAAAGTACATGTGCTCCCTTAAAACATCAGACCTGATCAGCAGGATAACATGTACTAATTAATTTAATATTTATAGGTTGATTCATTTTCCAAGAAAGAAAACTAGTGTTCTTGTTACATATATGTGTGTATATGTATGTATGTATGTATATATATATATATGTACACACACACATATATATATGTAACAACAATTAAAAGCAAGCTATGAATTTGAAAGAGAATAAGGAGGTGGTATACAGGAGGATCTGGAGGGAGGCAGGAGGAAATGATGTAATTGCATTATAATCTCAAGAACTTAAACTATTTTAAACAAAGTATGTAGAAAAGGCCACTGACCTCATCTTAAACATGAAGCAGAGAAAACGACACCATGAACCAAGTATAATTTTCAAAGTCATGGCCGCATCACCCACATCCTCCAGCTGGTCCACATCTTCCAAAGATCCCGCCCTCTCACAGTAGCACCAGCTGAAGAGCAATCATCAAACACATGAGCATGGGGAGACACTGTATATTTAAATCATAACAGTACTTTCACTGTTGATTCAATTTGTATGCTTAAAAGTAATTTCGTCCTTGTGTCTGATCTTTTACACCAATCGTTCAAACTGTCATTATCGTTTCCACTTTGCTAACACAATTCTGCGGCCCAAAGTGATAACTGATCTGTCATGACAAATTTACTTCTCACAATCATGTTTCTTTCTTATGCACACTGCACTATTCTACTAAATCAGGCTCACAGCATATGACGTACTAGGCATCATGGGTAAAATAGGCCCAATATTTTAAAGCTTAGAAGTGTGCAAGTAGTTGTTTTTAGTGCTTAATTGTCTTAAGTTGTTTTAAGCATAAATTCAGTGTAACTACCCTTAAGATATTCCAGTGCTTGACAAATGTACATGATGGCAGGCATGTTTTCTCTCAGAATTGTCAAAGTGCTAAATATTGAATGGCTTTTATCACCAATATTTGTAATACTGACTTGCTAGAAGGGACACTAAGTTTTTCTGTAATAGAAGCAGGGCCCAAGGGTGCTATTATTTAAAACTACATCAGTATTTATTAAAATTGAAGCTTTTCAGAAGTTTATGCCAAGTCAATAAAAGTTTTATTTGATAGAAATGCAGAACTGACTGCCACGATGGCCATTGGTTTCTTCCCTTGCCATGTAAACACAGCCTACCATCCTGTTTCCTCGTGGAATGCAAACATTTCAGCAAAACGGGAATCTCAGCCTAGACTGCAGCTGCTTGGCCATGCCAGCACTCCACTAAAATTAGATTAATGTTGAGCAGACCACACAGTCTGAAGGATTGCCCATCTCCATGGGAATGGTTCCCATGGGCGCACATCCTTGAATTCTTTGTCCCTAGTTGGTAGAACTGTTTGGGAAATTTAGGAAGTATAGCCTTATTGGAAAAAGTATGGCACTGGGTTTGGGCTTTGATGTTTCAGGTATACGTCCCCCCTCATCCCTCCCTACACACACACACACACACACACACACACACACACACACACACCTTATGCTTGTGGATCAAAATGGAAGCTCTTAGTTACTACCTCAGCACCGTGCCTGCCTTCCTGCTACCTTGATTCCTGCCATGATGGCTCTGAACTCTAACCTTCTGAGACTGCCAGCTCCAAATAAATTCCTTCTTTAATAAGTTGCCTTGAATATGGTGTCTCTTCACCACAATAGAAGAGTATCTAAGATCTAATGTAAGAGCCAAAGTTGTAAACTGCACTTGCCCAAGGACAGATAACTTTCTAGAATGTTGAGGGCTCTGGTTCTTGGGAAATAACAAGCCACATGTTTTTACTCCCTTCAACAAGTTTGTTTATAGCAGGTATGCTTGAGTGGATGTGAGCGTGAGGTACATAAGCCAAAAATGCATCAGGATTTATGTTTGCCCATGATTGGACCTCATGAGAAATACAGTGACCTGGTGGTTTTGATTTTTTAACCCTCTGCAAAACATGATTTGTGGCCATTTCCTGGGAACCCAGAGATGGACCTAGCCTGAGTTCATCAACCTGGCCAGTACTTAATTAATTCTTGCTTCAAATTTTGCTCAAAAATTGTGGAACTGGTCCTTCTCTCATGATTTTCAGGATTAATATTTGGAGGCTCCCAGTGAGATGAAAAATCATTCCACCCAATTTTGCTGATTATGGGCTCTTCACTCTGGGACCATGCCTTCAGTTCTGCAAACTCCTGAGTTGAACAGCTACACTTGAAAACAACAAGCATTTTATTCTTTTTCTTTTTCTTTTTTCTTTTCTGCAGAAGTTTCTGGATTCTGAGTCTGGGGACTCCTGATCTATGAACCTATCAGGCCTGACAAGACCCACCAATCCTTTGTCCAGGGCAAAGGGAGACATCCCACAGCACACTGATAGTCAGTCAGAGCCACCAGTTTTTTCTTCTGACCTGCCTTGGAGCTCTGTCCTGGTGACACCTGGGCTGAAAAACATGCAAAGACACCAGGAAGTCCATCAACAGGGTTTCAAGGCCTGGACTGCACAACAAAGCTGAGAAACCATAAAGATCTCACAGCACTGGGGGGGGACAAGCTGAGGGTTTGGAAAGACCTAGTGTGGGATGCCAGGTATCCTGGGAGCCAAGGATGAGGAAAACTCCTAGAGGCCCCTTCTCTGATGGGTTCCCAGCATCTGGGCTGTACAGGAAGGCTACTAAGGAAAAAATAAAATGGGCCTCCTATTTATTAAGAGAATTTGTTTTGGTCACACTGGTGGACTGTAGTTGAAGTTTTCCTGTGTCCCAACCTGGCCCATGGTCAGGACAAATCTCTTTCACCCACCAGTCCTGCAGCCACTTGGACCCAAGTAAGCACACAGTGGCTTATATTAATTAAAACTACTCGGCCACTAGCTCAGGCCTACCACTGACTAGCTCTTACATTTAAACTAACCCATAATTCTTATTTAAGTTTAGTCATGAGGCTTGGTACCTTTTCTCAGATCTGCCTTCACATCTTGCTTCTTCTGTGTCTGGCTGGCAACTCCTGACTCAGCCTTCCTGTTCCCAGAATTCTCCTCTCTGCCTATCTCACCTATACTTCCTGCCTGGCTACTGGCAAATCAGCATTTTATTTATTAACCAATCAGAGCAACACATGCACAGCATACTGAGCGATATCCACAGTACTTCCCCTTTTCTTTTTTTTTCCAAAAGGAAGGTTTTAACCTTAGCATAGTAAAATTACATATAACAAAACAACTATCAAGCAAGAATTACAGTAATAATATTTAGTCTATTTGTATTTGGCAAAATTAAAGAAGATATCCTATCTATGCTATATTTGTGAGTCTGAGTTTTCATATCTAACTTATCTTTTATCATAACTAAGGGAATTATAACTATCTAGTATAGTGGTATTCTATTTGTACTGAAATGTGATTTTATTTGTATGTTAATAAATAAAGTTGCCTAGAGGTCAGAGTTATTAGCAAACCATAGGGAAAGCCAGGGCGGTGGTGGTGCACGCCTTTAATCCCAGTACTCGGCAAGCAGAACTAGGTAGATCTCTGTGTGTTCAAGGATACAGTCAGCATTGGAGACACACGCTCTTAATCTCAATACCAACCATAGAAGACCTGGAGGTCTGTACAGATAGGCAGTGACTAGACAGCCACGTAGTTGGGTTTATAACCAATGAGAAGGAAGAACCAGAACTCTATTTAAGGACAAACGCACAGGAAGTAGTTCCCTTTTCAGAGAGGTTTCTTGGTGGAAGAAGCTAGCCAGCAGCACGCGGGTAAGCTCCTAGCTCTGACCTCTTGGGCTTTTATCTTTACCTTGGCTCTGTGTTTCTTATTTAATAAGACGGTTGGTTACATCTACAATCTAGTCTTCAACTACATCAAAGAATTCAGAAGGATATAATGTTACCTAAGTTAAACAAGAAGAGCATTGTAAGCAACATCCAAAAATCTAGAATGACAGAGACAGCTGGCTACCTGGACAGTCACCCCAAGTTTATCTGCAGTATTGGGATATCCATCTTCAGCCCACAAACCTAGAGTCTCTCAGGCACTTTTCTTTGTGTTGTGTAGAATGTCTGGCAGTTTCCTCTGGGAAGCAGGAAACTGAAGGACCATTTTGCCTTGCAAAGTTCAGTGGTCACCTTCCTGTGGGTCCTGCATGTCCAGTTGATACAACAGTTTGTCAAGCACTCCAGACAAGAACAATTTCTTGCCCAAATAACTATTTTTGCCAAGAAGAAGATAAACTATATGTAGTGTCCTCGGTGCCCATCCTCCTCTCTGAAGTAAATCAGTCTTGCCAGGAGCAGGTGTGTTTCACTGTCCAGAAAGTTAAAGTTTTTAAAACATTTTAAATGCCATATTCTGTAGGTCTTTGAAGTGTTTGAAGATTACCTACCTAATTGAATTATATCTATGTATACCTAGAAAACTTAACATGACTATAAGTTTGACTATCATAGAAGACTAGTTATTAATCTGTATTTCTTAATTATCCATTACAATTTAAATGAGTTACATAAGCATAATACCTTAAACAAGAGTAGAAATATATATATATATAAACAAAATCAACTCTAAATTTGTATCAATAAACTAAAATTCATAGCAATGTATAACATTTTTAAACAAGTTGTTACTATTTATCCTATCATATCTATATCCCCTTTACTTCTTTAGAAAAAGATTGGATTTATAATCAATCTGCTTTAAATAAAAATAAACATTTATAAACAATATTTTGGGAATTTGGGCATAGCTTCTCATGCTACTTCCTGCTGGATAAGGGTGCTGGCAATCTAATCGGGATCCTGAGAAAATTAAGAATTATAGTCAAGTCCTGACTGGAGTAGTCTGTGACGTTGTATTCTCTGAGCCAGTTGCCTTGAAGCTGGTTTTGGATGATGGATCATCTGGGCCATGGTGTCATCAGAGACCTTTCAGGGGGTCTTGGATGGTCAAACCTGATGTATCTTAATCTGGAACAAATCCATAGCATCTTGTTTCCTGTGGAAACAAAAGCAGAGCCTCCTTTCCAAAGCAACATATCCTTATATCCAAATTTTGAAGTCAAGATACCTTTAAAATATACATATTGGTTTAACTGAGCAGCCTTTACAATCAAATGTCTTTCTGCAGTTAAAAATATCAAAGACAACACAATCCAGATTCTCTGTATGATATCCATCTTTACGTGGCTTATTTTTTTATATTACTTTTACTTCTCTTTAAAGACTTTATTTTTTAAAACTTTCTATTTCTTTAATATAACTGTCTATATTCCTTTTTTGCTCTCTTTCAAACCTACATATATTTTTACACACAGTGTATACCATTTAGAGTTTTATTTCATCTGAATCTATTTTATTGTGACTCTATTGCTTTAAACTGCAGCATTCTTCACTCACTTCAGCTTCCCAACATGGCAGAACTATGTTTACAGATATCTCTGGGAACCATGCTTCTATCAAAGCAACATGTAGCCCAGAAACTTTTTTTTGTAGCAAAACCTATGTCCACCACACACCATGTTGTGCAGATTGCAGAAACCTCTGTGTAACTTGGCTAGAGCCAGTGGTGAGAATGTGCCATGCTGCAGGTCAAGCCTGTATGCTACAAACCTGCCATAGAGTAGCTCAAGCCCGCATGTTGCAGTGTTTCACCGCATGCATGAAACATGAAGCAAGAACCTGTTTTTGGCTTGTTTAGAATTGCTTATTAAGTATTCCCAGGTTTCAGGTGGAAACTTGAGCCATTGGGCAACATTTGTAATTCAAAGTTTTCCTGTGTCCCACCTGGCTCATAGGGCAAATCTCTCTCACCCACCAGTCCTGCAGCCACTTGGACCCAAGTAAACACACAGAGGCTTATATTAATTATAACTGCTTGGCCATTAGCTCAGGCCTACCACTGACTAGCTCTTTCATTTAAACTAACCCATAATTCTTATTTAAGTTTAGTCACGAGGCTTGGTACCTTTTCTCAGTTCTGCCTTCACATCTTGCTTCCTCTGTGTCTGGCTGGCAACTCCTGACTCAGCCTTCCTGTTCCCAGAATTCTCCTCTCTGCCTATCTCACCTATACTTCCTGCCTGGCTATTGGACAATCAGCATTTTATTTATTAACCAACCAGAGCAACACATGCACAGCATACAGAGCAATATCCACAGCCGTAGACCTCTGTGAATGACTCCAATTCATAATGCCATTGTCTTGTGTTTTCCATTGTCATTTTGGCTCTTTGTCTTGTCTTATGTCTGTACCTGTCTTTTGTCTCTATGTGTTCTGACTTGGAGCAACTGAATGGATGAAGACAAGACTGACAAGCTGGAGCACTGCTCCAAATGTCACTTGGGGTATGGGGTTTGATGGCAGTATGTGGTGGGTATGAAAACAGAGGGCACATAATGTGATGCCCGGGGACAGGCTTGGGGATCACTGGGGCCAGCCCCACTGCAGCAACACTATGCGGCTGGAGCTGCAACTCCAGGCCATGCCCTGTAGCCAGTTACTGTCCAGCTACTGCTTTTACAGCCTCCTACCACCCCAAAGGTTCCATTGCTTTCCCTTTCCTCTATGACGTCAGCAGGCACTATAGCCCACTGGATATTGGATTCAGCAGCTGCTGCTACCAAGGCAAGGAAAGTTTTGTCTGTTTTGTGTATACAGATGGGTCCATGTTTTCTGATGTTTCTGCAAGTTTTGTTGCAAATATGTAGCCAAGGCAGAATTATAAGGCTCAATTGAATGTATGTGCTTACTGTGTTCTGTTTTTCTTGGTTATAATTTGCTGTTTCAGCTGCTGCCAGCCACCAGTCACATTTGCCATGTTTGTTTTGATAGCCTGGGCTCAGAATATATCTCTGTGGTTTCTGGTCACTGAGTTAGTTTGACAACAATTCAAATGTCTTTGGGATATGGATAATATTAAAGTTGCTTTATGCTGTTCTGCCTTATTGAAAAGCTGGCTCTGGATTGGGAAGGCTCTCCCTTTTCCAGACCTAGGTATGCTTTTAAAAATCTCTATGTCCAGGTCAAGAGCTATTACAAGGAGAAAAGAACAAAGCAAAATAGTCAAAAAGGTTATTCACTTCATTTAATTGTTTAAGACTATTATATGAACTTTCTGTATCACAAGATTTGTACGTTTATTTGTAAGTAAAAATACTTAATATCTGTAACAAAAATTAATTTAAAACTCATATCATAGAGTTGATAGTTAAAAATCCTTGCATAGATAATCTCAAAGGAACCATGTGGTATGGTTTTATTTTGAGATATAAGCAACATGTGGTTTGATGCTGTCTTTAGGCAGCCATGTGGCTGGTAGCTATCTTTCCTAGGGCTGGAAAATGATGTCATGTGACTTCACCACCATTAAAGGTGGTGTGTCCCAACCAAGGAGACACTAGGTCTCCAAGACACTTTGGATTAGCATGAATTCTTATATAATAATTCCTGTCCTGTCCTGAAAACAAGGTTTATGATAGGATTTTAAAACAATGCTTGTTTCATAAGATTTTAAGTTGCATCTCCATACTTTCATATATAAGAACATACATTGTGCTGACAGCCAAACTTTGTAACATAAGAATCACCCAGGATATATAGGTTTTAAAGACATGAAGAGGTCATGTAACTGTCTGGGATCTAGAAAGCAGGCTAAGTATGCTGCTGAGGGTGGGGCCAGAGTAGTGACCTAAGCACAAAGGATTATGAATGAATTCCAGATATTGAACATTAAATTGTTTCCACTGTTGGAGTTTGCTTTTTACCCTGTATAGATTATGGTTGTGCTATGGATCTTCCCTCATGAAATAAGTAAGGTACTTTATTTTTGATATTGCAGGAGCACAAAATTGAGAGATTTTAAACTTCTTTAAAGGGAAAATTTGAAGTTTTACAGAAAATTTAAATGAAGAAAATGTGGCTATTTTTAAGGAACAGCTTTTTTTAAATATTTAAATTAATAAGACTGGAACATTTTAAATTTATAAGATATTTTATTATGACATCTTTATTTATATGTAAATAAACAAACAAACAAATGAATGAATGAATGAATAAATCTCTTAAGGCTAAAAAGTTAGAACCACAGCTATGAGCACCAAACACTAAACACCAGAAATGGGGATGTTTCTATCTTATGATGCAGCAAGACAATGACCTAAGCAGTCTGGCTAAGAATCCTTCCTTACCTAAGGTCTATTTAGGCTAACAGAGTCTGATTTATGACCAAATGCCTAACCTATTTGTCTTTGCTACTTTATTAAGCTTTAGCTATTTTTAATAAACTGAGTCACATAAGAAACTGTTATATCTTATAATGAGGCACTATAAAGTTGCCCATCACCCTATGGACTATATTAATGAATTAAAGTTTTATTTTTATACTAAAAGGAGCTTCCATTCAGAAATTGTTATTTTTTAAGGCCCAAACTCAACAGAGATAAAGCTGTAAAATCCTAACCTTATAAAAGCTGTCAACTTATTGTAAATGATTAAAGATAATTAAGACATACAAGTTAATGATCAGTCACCTTTTAAAAGATCAAATTCTTTAGTGTGTTCAGAACTAAAGTTGTAATCATGCTATGCACTAATGTGATTAATTATAGAAAAAAGATTTATTAGCCTCCTGTATGTGTTTTCAAGTTTATGCCTAAAGCAAGTAACTAAAATCAAGCACAGTTTGTTTAGCTCAGATAGATAATGGTCAAAATTTTCAAAGTTCTGCTGAATGTAGCAGTTAAAATGTTTAATGAAAAAGCTTACTATAACAGATAGAGACCCCAGCTCCTAACAGTGACTCAAAAGTCTCCAAAGAAGGTAATGTGGTATGAAGGAATCCAGGTACAAACCTGGATTGTAGTAATGCTAACCACTGGGCATAACTGCTCCAATGCCTCACCCATCCCCCAGACCCTGCCCAAACTGTGCACAAGCAGGACACTGGAAAGTTGATTGCCCCACTTTACCTAGACAAAATAAGATCAGTCCCCCAAGTTCTTCCTCCTCAGGAAAAGTCTCTCATGTCTCTTGGGACTGACAAAGACTGATGCTATCCTAGGATCAACTGAAATCATAGAGACCAAAGGAGGCTGGGTTGACTATTTAGGTAACAGTGTCTGTCATTTTAATTGATACATGGGTCATTTGTATTATACTTCCTGGAATAATTTATTCTTTTCAGATCTCTGATGGCATTGATGGCTAGGCTAACTGTCATTTTGTCAGCTTGGCATCAGCAGGCCACCAGCTCCTTCCCCTAAGGCTGCAGCCACTTTGTTAATTCATTTCATATATAAATATTAGACCTCTTTTTTCTAGATCTACTAGGTCTCTTGTTAAGAAAAGGC
Organism: Peromyscus aztecus; assembly: GCA_902168405.1. Taxonomy (NCBI): domain Eukaryota; kingdom Metazoa; phylum Chordata; class Mammalia; order Rodentia; family Cricetidae; genus Peromyscus; species Peromyscus aztecus. The sequence continues at coordinate 20,450 of CABHPQ010002124.1, forward strand.
AGACAGGTTTGCCTTGCTAACAAGCTTCATATTAAAGGATAAACAGGTTTCAGATGTAACTTTTCACCAAAAGAACATGTTTTGAAATGGTTGTTCTCAATAATAACTACTCATGTCTCTGGTAAATAATTAGATGGAAAGAAAAAGATTAAAGTCTATGTTAATTCTGAGGGTCTTAAGAAAATTATTTAAGATATACAAAAATGGGAAATGTTTCTGACTTCTCCATCTTCTATGCTATTGTTATACTGAGATTTCTTATAGACACCTGTTCACTGTTTTTTTTCTTTACTATGGATTTTAATACAGATTACAAACAATGGTAATGCTCTTTTTATAAACTAAAAATATTCATGTAAGCTTCAGAGAACTGAAGGAGTCATAAGACTTGGATCCACCTCTCTTAGGGCAAAGAAATTCAAGATAAGTACAGCCTTTGTTTTCCCTCCTGTATATTCTTAAGGATGGGATATCTATCTTGCCTGGTCTTGAGACTCCTCCCTTTCCCCAATTACTAGGACTATGGGCCTAAAAATTCCAAATGTAAGAATTTCCTTTAAGGAAAATATTTAAGTTTAGTTTAGATGGACTTACCTATTCCACTAGTATATTGTAACTTGCTCAGATTTCATTAGACTATCAGAAAACTTTCTGACATTAAACATTAAAGTTCTTCAGTTTAAGCAAGAAAGTAATCCCCTCTGAAATATCTCTTCTACAATCTACTGTCACACAAAGTTTGAAGGTTGGTGATCTCTCATGCATATGATGATTATTTGTTTTTCCTCTTTATGTTTTCCACTCTGGCACTGAGCTAAGTTTGCCCTGTGGTCCATTACCAGTCCTTGAAGTGTACAAATGCTATATGCTATACACAGTATTTTATTAACTTCAAAGGAATAAGGCTTATTCCAGGGATCTCATAGAGCAGTTCATAAAACAAATTGTTTAGCTGTCTCTCTTAAGCTCACTTACTTAAATCACAAATTAAACTTAATTCGAGTAGCTGGCAGGGCAGCAGAAACTGTCCCTTCATCTCTACAATTTTCTTACTGTTGTTTGCATTCCTAAGTCTCATATACAACTGCAACAACACATTACCCCCAAACAGAAGAGAAGACAATACTTTCCATGAATCATCTGCCTGTTTGCACTTGAACTTAACCTTCAGAATTTCTAACTCTTTCCATTAGTGTTGATGTCAGTACATTATATCTTCAATACTTCCTTCAACTGCTACTAGATTGAGTTCAGATCTATATCTATATACCTACATAAAGTTAATTCTTTTAGAATTTCATACACTATCCACATCTCCCAGATCCACTCTCACCTCCCCATTCACTGGAGCATTGATGACCTACTAGGGCTCACATGATTAAAAATGCTGACTCTCCTCCCCCAAAGTATCCAATATCTGTCAATAGCTTTTCAGCGGTGTATATTTGTGAGTCCTCTCTCTTGTGTGGTTTAAGGTTCATTGGCTTGATAATTTGTGGGTCTTGTACTATAACACCCACAGCTGTTGTGAGTTCATGAGTTAAGAAGTCCTGACATATCTAGAAGGCACTGTTTTGTCTGGTCCTCCTTGGCCTCTGGCTCTTATAATTTTTCTGCTTCCTTTTCCAAGATGGTCCTTGGGGCAGGATACAGATGTCCTATTTGTGGCTGAGGACTCCACAGAGACTTGCTCTCTGCACTTTAACCAGTTGTGCATTTCTGCATTAAATGATATCTACTGCACAAAGAAACCTCTCTGGTGAGGTTTGAAGCCTTCATTAACCTATGCATCTACAGATGGAGACTAAATAGGAAATCAGAGAGTGAGAAGGGAAGTATTGCTTAGTTTATTTCTCCTTTGGTTTAGAGTTAAAGCAAACTGCTAGAGATGTAGAGAAAGTGTGTGTTTCTCTACTTCAACCAGCAATGACAAAGAGAACTAACTTTTCAGTGTCAGTTCTGCCCTGGTCACATGAGTTCCTGTTCGATGGCCCAAACATGAAATTCACAAGTATTTGCAAAATAACTGAGTCACAAGCATATTGACTCTGACTCAAGGACTCTCTTTGACCTTTTGCATCACCAGCCTTTTTCTGCTTGTGTCCCATGTCCTGCCAACACTTGTTAAAACAATTTTCCATGTTACATTTCTGTAGTTGATAGTTGCCCTTGCTGAACCTGCCAAAAAAGTATTCATACAATAGAAAGCCTTAGAGAGAGAGTTGGGGGGGGAATTAAAAAGCACCAAACAGCTTTCTTCAGCAAAATCCAACTCTAGCTGTGCTTTAATCTGAAGAATGACATATGAGAACTTACTTTGGGCTCATCGATGACTTTGACAGCTTGCTTGTTTTGCATTGTTGCTTGGAGTAAAATATCATTCAACAAAAGTTAGTTACATCACCCTCCATACAGAGCCTATTTCCCTGTTCCATCGATGTTCATAATAGTGAGGGAATTCCTATGGACATCCAAAGTACCAGCAGTAGGTGGAAAGAAAACCTAGGCCTATGGCATGCCATGTATTTCTCTGCATTGCTTTGGAAGCTTCTGTTCCTCAGTCTTCAGAATAAATATTCATGGAAAAGAGTTACTACAGTACACATAGGGGTCTGTAACGCAAAGCTCAATTACCTTTGTCATATCAAGACTACCAATAAAGAGAATAAAAGCTGCATTTGTCATTGAGATTTTGCAGTTAGTTGATACATACAGGTAAAGTAACTTAATATTATGGATTTTGTTTTATTTTGCTGTCATATTTTAGCTTTTTCTATCTTGTTAACTTCTCTCTATATAATTGATGACACAGATAATCTCCAATATCAATACCTGTGTAACTCTCTGACCTGTCAGTTCTCACCTGCTTTGACTTGCTTTGTAGCATCTGGTGATTTCATTTAGAAAGCTGCAAGAGTGAAAATATGATTAGTTTTTCAAGACCAGAACATTACAGACAACAACAAATATGCTTAGTCACCTCTTCAATAATTAATTCTAAAAAACTATCCATTGTCTTCATACTAAAAATCTTTGTATACATTTATTTTTTTCTTCCTTTATTTGTCATCAAATAAAATTCATAATACATCAAATAGATTGGATTAGGTAACAATAAATTTCTCCAATATCATTCTGGAGATGAAGATAGACTAAAAGTAAATAATAGAAGATATGTTATTTGCTGCTTTGGACAGAAGGATGGTTGAAAAATTTTAGTCTACTACCAAAGTTGTAGTTAACAATAGTAGAGAGTGAGTTAAAATACATGTGAAAATCAATTCCTTTAGACATAAGACTAGTCCAGAAAATCATTCTTTTATTTCATTCATGATAAAGTGAGCTTTTTGAGTCTTAAAAATACTCAGAGTCAAAAATCAAAACATCAACAAACAACCACAGCAAAAGCTCGGCTTTTATTAGAAAGTTACAAAGGTCTCTGCAGATCTTATGGAGGCATTTTCTCAATTGAGGTTCCCTCCTCTCAAATGACTACAGCTTGTGTCAAGTTGACATAAAACTAGTCAGCACAAAGGGTTTACTTACAATTGGAGGGTACAGTCTATCATTGTGAAGAAGTCGCCACAGCAGCAAGTTTGGAGAACTTTTCACATAACATCCACAGTCAAGAACATGAGGAGAATGAATTCATTCACGCTGAGTCCTTGCTTATATCATTCTCCACTCTTATATACTCTGGAGCCCCATCCAGGGAATGGTACTACCTAGTTTTAGGTTGTGTCTTCTCACATCAATTAAAACAATCAAGCCAACAAAGATACCCACAGGTCAACTTAATCTAAACAACTTCATTAAGACTCAGTTTCTAGGTAATTCTAGGCAGTGGCAAGATGACAGTTAAAACTAATGATCATACACACTAACGTAAGAATTGTGGCCAGGCATTTAAATTGATTTTAACCAAAAAATTTCAAAATAGTTTCTTTCTTCACTTGTTTCTCTCTCTCTCTCTCTCTCTCTCTCTCTCTCTCTCTCTCTCTCTCTGTGTGTGTGTGTGTATGTGTGTGTGTGTGTTGGTACATGTGCATGTGTGTCCATGCTTGTGTGAAGGACAGAGCTTTATGTGAGATGTCACTCTCCACTTTACTTTTTGAGAGAGGGTTGCTCACTGACCCTGAAACTTGCCAGTTCAGCTACCCAGGTTTACTAGGAAACCCACAGCATCCCTCTGTCTTTGCCTCCTCAGTGCTGAATTACAGGCCTTGGCTACTGATCATGGATGTTCACAGGGTGCTACAAGTTCAACTGGAGCTCCTTTTACTCGGCTGATAGTTCAATTATCCAGACTCTAAATTTATATTCTTGCTGCACTGTACCATGATTATGTCCATTTTCTTTCGTTTTATTTGTAAAGTAACTACATTTACATGTGGCCACCATAACACCAAATTCATAGATACTACACCAAATGGTTGGTAATACTTTCCAACTCAAAACTGTAAGCAGCGGAAATATTACTGACATTTTTTAAACCAGGAGATTTCCCTTGGTCTATGATTTCTAAGGATAGTCCTGTACCAGCAAGCACAGGGAACATGTCAAGGACACAAATTTCCAGGCCATGTCACAGCTACTAGATCAGAACTTCTAGAGTGATGATGAGACATCTCTGTAATAACAAACAATCAAATGAATTTGATGCTTGATTGATTTTTGACAAACATTGCTCCAGGTCCTGTCTCTAGAACTGATTAAAATGCATGTAAGTAGACTTCTTGGTTAACACAACAAAACTATATATGTATGTGTACACATACACACACACACACACACACACACACACACACACACACACACGTGAGGTAATTAGGATGAGCATTGAAATTTCTTTGATGTAAGAGAAAAGAATGTAAAAAAGAAAGATCAACTTTATTAGTGGTTGTGATCATTTTCATCCATGTGACAAAATATTCAAATTAACATAAGGAGTAAAAATTGATTTTGACTCACAGCTGTAATAATTCTAGTTCACTCGGTTCTCTTGTTTCTGGGTCCATGCACAGAATGACCAAGCAGAGCAAGACACCTTATGATGAACAGGAAGCAAAGAGACTACCAGAGGAAGAGTCTGGGATTAAGATATACAATTAAAGACAAGCATTTACTTTTTCCAATGAGACTTCATTTTTCACAGTCCCATTACCTCCCAATTATGAATTCATCAAGTAATTAATTTCTTGATTAACTCAGAGACAACAGAATCTAATCATTTCCCAGGGCCCATAAGTTGGCAAGCAAGACCTTAAGATACATTACCTTCTTGTAGGAGGGAATGGGGGGTTGGGTTGGCAGGGGGTAGGTTGGAGGGGCAGGAGGAGGGAAGAGGGGATCTATGATTGGTATGTAAAATGAATAAAAAATTCTTAATAATAATAATAAAAGATATTAGCCTTTGGGGGATACTTCAAACACAAGTCACAGCAAGAGCATTCCCACAATCATAAAATTATTTTTTGACTAGAGAAATTGATCATACTTAGACTTTTTTCCAAGTAAGATTGACAGTTTACTAAAAAAAATTGCTGTGTTAAATATAAGAAGCTTGTTTTCATAAAAGAGTCAAGACATAAATTGACAAGCACAGGAAAAGGAAGCACTCAGTCTTCATTTCAGATGGATCAGATGCTAGGGTATAAACATATTTTATATGTAAGGCTTTTAGTGAAAAGTGTTGTGCTTGGATTTCTCTTTTATTGGGCTTGGGATTTTAAAATAGTATAAATATTGTTTTAGAGCAGTTTGATAGCGAAATAAGTCCATGGAAATCCCAACACAATATGTTTAATAAATATTGGATAAAGCTGTTTGATGTTCACAGTCTTGTCTCTGACACCTTTACATGCCATGTTAATATTAAATACAAGAAGGCAGCAATCTGGTTTAAAATCATTGCTTGTTCTGAATGATATCCAGTAGAATAGGCACTGATATTTTGGTATACTGAAATAAAAGAAGTATTTCCGATTATTTAATAACTACTATTTACTCTGAATAAGTAGTAATTAAGGAAAATCTTTGCATCCATGATGTCTTCCAAGACATTGATCAAAAAACACTACTAGCTGTGCCTTTTGTCCTCCAAGAAATTACAATCTTGGGCCACTTACTTAGCTTAAGAAACTTATTTATGTGACCTTGTGCAGAATAGAAGTCACAGACAGAGTTCCCAGGTAGTTGATAAGTACATTAAACAAAATGGGAGCAAACAACGTCATTGTATAGAGATGGAAACACAAACCCTCTCAGCACAGGAAAAAACTGATCTTATCACCCACGTCCAATACTCACAGAAAAAAAATATGTATATATCTTACTTGATTTCTGTTCAAAAATCTCGTCACACCTCTTCAATATCTTGGCTTGTCTGATTTCTCTCAAAAAGATCAAAAGTGAAAAGGATACAACTCAGTGGTCGAGCACTCCCCCAGCGTGTGTGAGTGAAGATGACTACTATTCCTGAGAATCATAGTGCCTCTGTTTCTACAAGATAGTGTGTTTGTGAATGTGAAGGAATGGTCAAGACTATAAAGGAGTGGCTTAGAAGACCATCAGCTACTTTGCAGTACAACATTTCCTAAAGACATGGAGCTTCACACTACTTTTCAAATGTCAAGACTTTGGACAAACAACAACAACAATGAATAAATGAATGAATGAATAAGTAAATAACCTTCACCTGAGGTGATGAATGCTATTCTTTAACGCAGCAAAGAAAGGAGAAAAGTACTGACATATTGGAAATGTAAATTCAATGTAATTTCATGATTTCCTGAAATCTCAGCATCCCTCTAAGACAGACTGGGTACCCATCCAGAAGACCATGATAAGCCTTGTCACTATGTTAAGGTAAAGCTCTTCTCAAGGTTCTATGTTCTGTTTTGTTTTGTTTTCCCCATGACTGTGAACTAGAGACTATTGGTACAGTGAAATGTCCACACACCTTTTTGTATATGCTAAACTCTCCCCTGCTGTTGGAGTGCTCTCCAGAGGAGCTGTGCTCTGTTCTCTCATCTCTCTTTTCTGCTCTCCTCTCATCACCTGTTTGGTGTAGTTAGGCTCTTGGCAGCCCTCCCTATATGTTCCTAGGTCTGAAGTGCTTTTCATTCTTTCTATAGGACCTGTGAGTACAATATAATTAATTCATTCATTTCTTATTCCCCAGAGAGGACTATTTTCAGAGCCACGTTGAAATGGCTCGGAATTTATTACTCACTTGTAACATATACAGGTAAAATTACCAAGGGCATTTATTTAGTAAGATTCACTAAGCAGGAAGAAGGAAGCAGCCCAAGAGGGACCATGTGTCTGAACCTGGATGGTGGCCATGGTGACTGATTTGCACAAATCCTCCCTATGGGCTGAAGTGTAGAGTTTCATCAACCTTTGAAGATTTGTCTGTGAGACCTGGGATTTGAAGACCTTAAAGAATTGCACAAAGTACAGTCTAAATGCTGGAGACAACTTTTCCTCAGTTTTGATGTACTTTTATACGTGAATATTCCAAAGAAAGCAATGATCCAAGGAAAGTTGAGTTCAGAAGAATATGAACAGAAAAACATGTATTTAAGTGCCGATAAGCACATACTAAATATTAACAGAGCAATCCTTTTCCAGAACTTTCTAAGGACAGATCAATTTAAACATAATTGACTGACATACTGTAGATTATATCTGGAAAAGCATGAAAACAAGGCAAAAGGCCGTATCCAGATTCAGAGTATACACTGAGGACAGCACTCAGCACATCCTTTCATCAGATTGAATTCCACAACTCTGTTCTAAAATACAACAATAATAAACATGTCTTATGAACTGAATGTAAATTTTTGTCACAGGAGGCACAAAATCAAGTCTAAGAATAATCCAGGGAACAAAATGCACCTGAGTTAAAAGGCCTATTGCCAGACCTATCAGAATTGCACCAGACTTCTCAATGGAGACTCAAAAAGTCAGAAGAGCTGGATAGACTTCTTGCAGACTCTAAGAGACCATAGATACCATTCCAGATTATTATACCCAGCACAACTTTCAAGAGAAAACAAGATATTTCCTAACAAAGTCAAACTTAATCAACATCTATCCACAAACCCAACTCTACAGAATGTACTAGAAGGAAAACTCCAACCCAAGGAAGTTAGCTATTCCCACAAAAGCATAGGCAATGGATAATCTCACACCGGAGGGAAACACATACACACCACCACCACCACCGACCACCACCACCAAAACAAACAAACAAAGAATTAACAATCACCACCACCACCACCACCA
>CABHPQ010002124.1:28751-76084 GCA_902168405.1 Peromyscus aztecus
AAAACAAACAAACAAAGAATTAACAATCACCACCACCACCACCACCACCACCACCACCATCAAAATAAACAACAAACTAAGAATTAACAATCACTGGTCATTAATATCTCTCAATTCAACAATAACATGACACAAACTAACAGAACGGATACAAAAACAGGATCCATCCTTCTGCCGCACACCAGAAACATACCTCAACATCCAAGACAGACAATTCCTCAGATTAAAGGGCTGGAAAAAGATTTTCCAATCAAAAGGGCCAAAGAAGCAAGCTATTGTAGCTATCATAATATCTAACAAAATAGACTTGAAACCAAAATTAATCAAAGGAGATGGAGGACATTTCGTTCATCAAAGGAAAAATCCACCAAGATGCTGTCTCAATTTTGAACATCTATGTCCCAAATATAAGGGCACCTGCATTTGTAAAAGAAACATTACTAAAACAAAAATCACATTCCAAGTGCCACATGTTAATTGTGGGAGACTCCAACACCCTACTCTCAATGGACAGATCATTCCGACAGAAACTAAACGCAGAAATAATGGCGTGACCCTGGGAGCATGTGTGTTACCTGCTCTCCTTGCTTTTACCATGCTAGCCATACTGCTGGCCTGAGTAAGACACAGTAGATCATGAAGTTTAATATTACATATTTGCATCACTGTCTGGAGAGAATGATTTTAACCAAAGGAGTCTTTGAGAAATGTTATTTAATAGATGATATCAGTAATTAATGGGAACAGTCTAGGAACAGGGAATGAAAAAGAATCACAGAAACTCACTTTCCTCATTTCTAATAGCTGTGCCAATACTCAAAGAAATTAAGAGAGATGGACACAAGAACAAAGGATAAGCAGTGCCAACTATTTGGAGTAAGTTTCCAAGCTATGTAGACTACAGGATAAATTGAAAAACCTGGTATATCCCTCAGAGGAGATAGAACAGTACAGAGTGTAGAGTGCACTGATCCAGCTTTGGCTGGTGAGTTGGTCATGAGAGCCTAGACCCTATCAGATGTAAATATTAACCACAAGAGATGAAACTGTCCCTCACCCTGCATGACACTGTAACCACATATGCTGCCAAATGGGCATACTGTTCTACCTGTAGGTGTGCCTAGTTAGAAAAGTTTCTTTGTAGTTTACAAAAGGGCTTATGCTTCTAAGAGCAGAGATATACATGAAAAAAGGTAATGGCTGCTGGTGGAAAAAGTTGGGAGACAGAAGAGAAAAGAAGCAAGGAACAAACTGGCAATTATTTTAACCACTTTTAGAAACTTAGGAAGTAAAAGCTGATTGTAAAACTGTTCATGCAAACCATTGAAACTGTGTAAATAAAGACAGCCCAGGCTATCTGGGGCCACTTGTTTGAACAACCACAGGTGGTCACAATTTCTTCATGGCATCAACTTCACACCTCTATCCCCAGTCATCAAACCCATCTGGAGCAAGACTCCCAGCATATTTCATTTCTACATACAGTAGATCAGTTCCTGCTTCAAATCCTCTAGGAATCCTCAAGTGAAAACTTTGCCACAGGCTAGAGACATGGCTCAGGTGTAAGGACAACTTGATGTTCTTGAAAAGGAACTGGGTTTAATTCCCAGCATCCATATGATGCTCATAACCATCTGTAAAGCCCAGTTTCAGGGGATAGGACACACACCTCTTCTGACCTCTGCTGTCACCAGGCACTCACGTGGTGCAAATAGATGCATGCATGCAAAACACTCATACATATAAAATAAATAAATTTAAAAAAAATGAAAGAAGCTTTGTGTCAAAGGAAATCGTCTCAGATTTCGGAGTGACTAGCTTTAGGGGTAACAATGTATTTGTTTCCTACAGCTTTTACAAAGTTTGGAGAAGGGGAAGTAGGTAGATGGGTCAGATAGAACAGTAGTATATTTCAAAAGGAATTTTACTCAAGAAAAAGTTGTATTAGCACACATAAGCAATTTGACACTGCAGCAACCAGCGTTAAGGCCCACATAAATGTACCTATAGGGAGAAAAATAAACCTCATGTACAAGGAAAATTTATTTTATTATAAAACAAATTTGCTTGTAAAAGCTAATATACTCACATGACAGAACTTTGCTTTTAATGACTGACTACAAATGCTACAAAATCAAGCAGAGCTTCCTGTTGAGCTGGCTACTCAGGCTATGCACATCCTGTTTCTGTCTCACTCATCATAAAACACTGATTTGCAATTTTGAGAGCTGGAAAGGAGTAGAACTCCAGTTAGAGCATTGTCTAGAATGAAGAAGGTCATGGCTTTGGTCACCAGCACCACGTGTACACACTGGATATACAGTAAAGTCACTAAATTTACACACCCAAGGCAATCAGGTTGGGTGTATTGACTATCTATTATCACAAGCATGGTCAGTGGTCAAAATGCCAAGTCAACACTCACCGCAGAGATGTCAAGGGTTTGTATGAAACTTGGAAAATAACACCATATCATTCTTTTAACTCCATTGAAACCACCACCAGTAAAGAAAGTAATCAGTCAGTGTTTAGCAAAGTTCCTGAAGTATTTTTAAGTAAGCTAGATCTTCATTACATGAGATTCTTCTCTGTTTTGCACATGGGTCTGTGTGTACATGTTTGTGTATGTGGAGGTCAGAGTTTGATGTCTGGTGTTCTCCTTAATCAGGTCCCACCTTGTCTCTCAGTGAACCCAGAGGTCATTGATTCCCCAAGGAACTTCCTCTCTCTATCTCCCCATGCTGGGATAACATGTCCTCACCACTAATACTGGTGTTTTCAATGAGTACAAGTTATCTGAAGTCAGATCATCATGTTCGTGGAGCAGGTACTTCACTTACTATACTACGTCCCCAGCTCTGGAGGTGTGTGTGTGTGTGTGTGTGTGTGTGTGTGTGTGTGTGTGTGTTAACTTGTTTGTGTGGTTCTTGGATGTAAACTTTGTAAATGACAACATCATGTCATATTGTCAAGAGGTTGGACACCCTTGCAGGTCTAAAGACTACTTATCATGCTGTTTAATCTCAAAGCAAAATTAGGAGGTAGTCAATGTTTTAAATTCCAGGGATAAATAACATTGAGCATCTTTAAAAGTAGTTTTTTTTCCAACTCTAATCCTATGTCTTGGCCATGATACTATAAAGAAATAAAGATACAACTTTATAAGTTGCAAGCAAAGTTTTATTACACTAGAAATGTAAAGGGTTAATTAAAATTTATTTCTGTAGTTCTTCTAAATTCTCCTGTATCTCACATATCTCATCTGAGAGTAATTAAACTAATCTGCATTTAAGAAAACACAGAGGTATAACTGCTATGTGTGTAGCAAACCTGTAACTCAAATAAGAACAACATTCCTCAGTTACATTATGTAAAATACCATATGGTGCCATTAATACATTGGAACTTGGCTTAAAATTTTTAGCATACAAGATTACTGTCATCATTACATACATTTTCAATCATTAAAGTCATTTGCTGTATAATTACTCTTTAAACATATTTAATGTATATTCACTCAAAATAGTCTACATAATATATACATATCTTTACTTGTAGATTATTGGTGAAATTATTAAGGCCACTCCACGTAGTTAAAAGGGAGGTTTATTTTGTGGGGTAACTTACAAGTGAATGGATAGTTTACAGAGCCTGGGAAAGGCGTGGCGCAGACCAGCGGTGTTCTCTGGAGAACTCTGCTCAGTCTACCTCCAGCCTCCAGGGTCCAGGAACCAAGAGAGGCGGCGCATCCGGATCTCGGGTCTTCAGGTTCCTCCCTTGGCCCTGCCTTGTAGGCGTGACAGTTACTGAAACCTCAATGGGGGTTGGAATTTCCAGATCAAAGCTGGAATGGCTACCTACTACAGTAGATAATATTTGCCATACAATAGATATTGAATAAAACATTTACACGTATGGAAAGTACTAATAGCAAGTAAAAGTAAAGTAATTGCTTACAAAAAAGATAGAAAGGCATACACAATTATAAATCTAATATTAGTATATATATATATAAAATTGTTAGTTTGGAAAATATTTTAAATGAATTTATAGTGTATATAAGCTGAAAATTATGCTCTGAGTGATATTTATGTCCTAATCCTCAGAACCTGTACTATATTATTACCCCACACAAGGAAATGAAGAAGGTTGTAGGTGTGGGGAAATATCTTGAGAAGAGAAGATCATATTAAATTATCTAACTATGCCCAATGTCATAATGGGCCCTTGTAAGACAATAGGAGACATGACAGACAAAAGAGACAAGACAATGGAGACAGATGAATGAATGGTTCATTTTGAAGGCACAAGAAGGGGCTAATATATAAGGAATGCCCCTAGGCTCTGAATACTGCAGAAGGAAGAAAATGGACTCTCCCACACAGTCTATCACAGACACAGCCTTGCCAAGACCATAGTTTTAGGCTTTAGAATTACAAAAATAAGTCTATGCTCTTGGTTACTGGTATAATTTGTTAAAGCAGTAACAAGAAATTAATAAATTATTGCTATTAAGTTGGAGTTCTCCGATTTCAATTTTGGTCCAAGATTTACTGTTACACATAATGCAATCAAACCAAAGCAAAACAGCAATAAACTAACTTGGAAATGGGAAAAATTAAGATAAATACTTTTCAATACCCTTGACATTAAATTTTGAAGGAGTCATCCCTCCCAGGCATGAAACAAATGGGTCCACCAAAATTCCTAGATTATTGCCTGGAAATAGCATTTTAATGCTACAATAGAGGAAAGTGGAAACTGTGTGACCTGAAGAATTCCCAGAGCTGACACTGAGCGAGTGTCTGAAGAGAGCACAAGAGCAAGATTTCACAACACAGGGTCCAAGAGACAGAATATGCAGAACAGCTTCTCAGCCATAGTGCTAAGGGCATCTGCCTGTGGGGAACACTCCTGAAATAACCACAACGAGAGGGAACGGGCTTCATAGCACAGCAGTGATTGGTAATGGAGTCTGCTTTCTTTACACAGACAGAATAAGCCCATAATACATGGAGTAGAATAAACATCATAGTGTGGAAATTATTCTTCTGAGTCATAGAAAAGAATTATTCATAAACTGGGCATTTCTTCAGACAAATCCAGTAAGGTGAAAAAAATAACTCCTAAAAACCAATATCAAACTTTTCTCGAATAACTTATGAATCCTCAAACTCAGTATTTATATAAATGTAAAAATATACACATAAGTTAGATTTCAAAATGAATGTACCCAGGCACACAATGATTTAATAATCAATTAAAATCAGCCCAAATTTAAACCTATATTAAAGTTACCAATGCAGTATTTGAACCCAATGCAACTTTATTGCATATACTTGAATATATATATATATATTCAATGAAAGTTTAAGCAGCCTAAATCAAACTAAAAAGTAGTGTGTGTGATGGAGACCTGGTTAGACAGCAGTTTGAAACATTGGAGAAGAAAAAATAAGTGAAACAGATGTATCCAAAATATATTGCTTGAGGGGTGGGGAGGATAAAGATAATTAGAAAAAAACTGTGGATAAGTCAAATGTGGCTGAATATAAATGATTAAAAATGATAAAATCTCTTAAGGAGGTGGGAGGTTAAGAGAAGTTTTGAGAAACATAGGTGACTCCTAGTTTTATGTATTTAGCTTCTAAAAACTCATATGCTTCTAAGTGGGTATTAGTTTTTAGCTTGCTAACACCAACACTCAAGAGTAAAGATGCTGAGTTGCTTGGCAGCTACATAGTTACCTTCATGATATGGTACCCTTAAGCAACTACTCATCCAGTACAGAAATAAACAGAATTTAGAAGTATGGAGAGAACCTGGCCAACTCAGTGTAAAACTAAAGACTCAAGGAATGTGTTAAGAAGAGGGTACGCCAGCTTAGATTACTAGCACTGGTGGAAAGGGTGCCTGAGCTAGCTTACCCCAGTAATAAGATCAGCGAGTATCCTAACTGTCATCATAGATCCTTCATCTAGTAACTGATGGAAGCAGATGCAGAAATCCATAGCCAAGCAGCAGGCCAAGCTTCAGGAGTCCAATTGAAGAGAAAGGATTCTATGAGCAAGGGGCATCAAGATCATGATGTGGTAACATACAGAGACAACCAAACCAAGCTAGTGGGAACTCATGAACTTTAGACCAACAGCTATGGAGTCTCTCCATGGGACTGGAGTAGGCCCTCTGCATAAACAAGAGAGTTGTGTAGATTGATCTGCTTAAGGGGCCGACTAGCAGTAGGATAAGGATAAGGATCCATCCTTGGTACATGAGGTTGCTTTTTGGAGCCCATTACCTATGGTGGGACACCTCACACAGCCTTGAGGCAAGGGGAGAGGCTTGGACTTGCCTCTACTGAATGTACCAGGCTCTGTGGACTCAGCAAGGGAGACCTTGCCTGGTAGGAGGAGGGAATAGTGGATGAGTTGGAGGGAGAAGGTGGGAGGGGCGGGAGGAGAGAGGAGAGTGGGATCTGTGATTGGTATGTAAAATGAATAAAAAATAATCCTAAAGAAAATAAAAGGGGGTATGTGTGAAATGACTAGGGTGTAGATGTAATAAAATAGATATGTGCTTTGTGTGATGTACCTCTAAAATGCCTTGAAAACTAAGGAAATGGAGAAACACATTGTTACAGTTTAAATGTGAAACAGACCCCACAGGCTCCTATTTTCAGTATGAGCTAACTAACACTTGATCCCCAGCAGGTGGCACTATTTGAGGGCTGTGGAAACTGAGAGGCAGAGCCTACTTGGAGACTGTTTCCTAGGAGAACCTTTGAAGGTAAGGCTGTGTCTTCACGTGTCTTGTACTGCTTTATCTGCTTCCTGGGCACAGTGACATAAAGAGCTTTTGCAATATGCTCCTGCTGGCCCAATGCTCTGTCCAACTGCTTGGGGCAAAATAGCCACGGACAGTTCTTCCCAAGCCTGAGCCAAAATAGACCCATTTTCCTTCAAGTCCTTTTTTCCTGGTATTTGCTCACAACAAAAAAATCTAGTTACATAGAGCAACTAAACATTAGCAAAGATGTCAGTTTTTCAGAAAACCTTTGTCCACTTTGTAACAAAAGTTAACCAAATTGTAACAAAAAAATCAGGAAAGCACATTTGTAAATATAGGCAAGATTTTAAAAATTTATGACAACACAAAGAAAAAATGTTTACATTGTTTTTAAAAATAACAAAGTAGGAAGATTTTCAACTCAATTTTTACATACTATATGTGAGTAATCACAACTAAGTAGTGAATAGATAAGAACTTTAAGATCATGGCATACACATATAAGCACAGACCCACAAACATACACAGAAGATATCTGAAAACATGCAAAACTAACTCAGTGGGGAAAAGAAGGTTGTGGTGATATTGTGTTCCTCAATATCTTGTGCACCTTAATAAACTTATCTGGAGTCAGAGGACAGAACAGCCGCTAGATAGACACAGAGGCCAGAAAATAGTGGCACACACACCTTTAATCCTAGCATTCTGGAGACAGAGATCCATCCAGATCTCTGTGAGTTCAAAGCCACATTGAACACAGCCAGGCATGGTGACACACGCCTTTAATCCCAGGAAGTGATGACAGGAAGCAGAAAGGCATAAAAGCTGTGAAAACCAGGAACTAGCCTGATTAAGCTTTTAGGCTTTTAGCATCAGTTCAGCTGAGATCCATTCAGATGAGGACTCAGAGGTTTCCAGTCTGAGGAAACAGGATCAGCTGAGGAACTGGTGAGGTAAAGTGGACAAGACCTTCTAACAATTCATGCTACAAAAGGTTTTGCCAAATATTACTGAAGCAATTAGATATTCATAAATAATAAAAGAATGTGAGAGATCTTCTTATAAAAATTAACTTAAAATGTATTTAAACATAAAACTAAAAAAATTTAAGAAAAACTAGAACATATTTGACATCTAGAGTGAAACAAAAATTTCTTAGAGTTGATGCCCAAAACATAGCTTATAAAGAAAAAATTAACTTAATCTTTTTCAAAGGACAAAATCACCATAATTTAGTTTCAAAAGATGAATTGACTTAAATTTCAGTTTCAGATTCTAGAAACACTTTATCTCATTAATACAAGTAGAGGCTGGGCCGGTGGTGGTGGCGCATGCCTTTAATCCCAGCACTTGGGAGGCAGAGGCAGGTGGATCTCTGTGAGTTTGAGGCCAGCCGGGGCTACAGAGTGAGTTCCAGGAAAGGCGCAAAGCTTCACAGAGAAACTCTGTCTCGAAAAAACAAAACAAAAACAAACAAAAAACAAGTAGAGGATGGAGGAATGGCTCACTGCTAAAGACTGCTTAAGGCTCTTGCAAAGGACAGGTATCATTTATGGTCATTCATACCGAGTGATTCATACCTGTGTGGAATTCCAGGTCCAGGCGATCTAATGTCTTCTTCTAACCTCTGTGGGCAGCTGCACATATGTGTAGACACACATGCAGAAAGATTCCCATAAATAGAATTATTTAAAAATACAAGTGGAGTCTGGAGAGATAACTCTAAGAGATCATGTTGCTTTTCCAGGAACAGAGAGAGTGTGGTTCCCAGCACCCATGGCTGGTGAATCAGAACCTGGATTTTCAGCTCAGGGGGATCCAAAACTGTGGTGATATATTGCATACCCCAATAAAACTTATCTGGGATCAGAGGACAGAGCAAGCCACTAGATTAAGCAGAGAAGCCATACAATGGTGGCACATACCCTTAATCCTATCACTTGGGAGGCAGAGATCCATCTGGGTATCTGTGAGTTCAAGGCCACACTGGGAAAAGAGGCAGAGATGGTGGCATGCATCTTTAATCCCAAAACTTGAGATCTCATGTCTTTGCTTGGGAAGGACACACGCCCTTAATCCCAGGCAGTAATATGGCAGGACAAAGAAAGGTATACAAGGCATCAGGAAACAGGAACTCTTCTCTTTAGACTGAGGATTTTGGAGAGTTAAAAACTTGTAACTGGTTTGCTTTGCTTCTCTGAGCTTTCAGATTTCACCCCAATATCTGGTTCTGGGCTTTTTTTTTTATTATAAGACCTTTTAAGATTAATGTTACATGAAACATTTGGCTTCTGAGAGCACCAGCAAGTACATGTACATACCCACATACAAACACACACAAACACACAAAATTTAAAATAGCTTCAAAATACATTTTTATATTTTTAAACTATAACATAATTACACCATTTATCCCTTCCCTTTCCTCTCTCCAAACTCTCCCAGGTACCCATTCCCCTTGATCTTTTTTCAAATTAATGGCCTCTTTTTCTTAAATTGTTGTGTGTATGTGTTTTCCTAAAATCATAAACACAACCTGCTCAGTCTGTAATAATGTTACTTGTACATACATGTTTTCATATTTTTTGAATAAAAAATTACAGTGAAGTGTTCAATGGTCTAAACAAATGAATTTGGGTTTATAGATATGAAAATATTTTAAAAATAGGAAAAAGTAAAAACAAGAGATGGTGGCCATTTCAGAGTGTTGTTTCATGTTGGAAGATGTCACAGACCAGATAGAAAAAAATAATTAAGAAGTAGATAATTAGTTCAAATTACATTACTTCAAGATATGGGGAAGACCAGCTCCCTCTTTTATTTACCCCAGGGACTCTTGAGCAGGGACAAATGAGGAATATGTAGATAGAAATATAGAGGAGAGAGATGATTAGAAACATAGGATAGTCTTGGGAAGGCCTGGGTCAAAACCCACCAGCCTCTTCTGTCTCTATTAAAGGGCTTTTAAAGGAATGCCAAGGGGTGGAGCAAAAGACCTCCCCTCAGCAGAACCAAGTGCAGACCATCCCAAACACCTGGTAACCATGCACATGGTCAAGCCATCCCCTAAGGCAGCCCTGATGTGTAAAGCAAACTCAGATCTCATTAGAAAACCTTGTGGACTCCCACAAAGATATTGTTTTGTGTAGGGATTCACACAGAGGGAACAAATATGCCAATATTAAAGGGCATGTTTGGGGCAG
This sequence comes from Peromyscus aztecus, assembly GCA_902168405.1. Classification (NCBI taxonomy): domain Eukaryota; kingdom Metazoa; phylum Chordata; class Mammalia; order Rodentia; family Cricetidae; genus Peromyscus; species Peromyscus aztecus. The sequence goes on from CABHPQ010002124.1 coordinate 38,741, forward strand.
TTAGCTATCATTTCTCTAATTTTAATTTTCAGATCAGTTAAGCAGCTTGCTTTTTTACCAGCAATAAAGAATTTGGCATAAGGAATTACATTTGGTTTTCAATCTAGTCAATGAAGAAGCTTAGTGCAAAGAAATAGCTTCCTGGGACTTTTATTTAATGGACTGCTACATCAAGATTTAAAATTATTGTTTTTAAAAATACACAGATAAAGAATGGAAGATACTACACACTGAGAGAAAATATTCTCAACCATCTTATCTAGCAACAGTAAATAGTTAGAGTAAAAAAAGTCTCTCAAAATTTATGAATAAAAAGCACACATGGCATTGAAAAACCAAACAAAGGGTGTGAAAAGGTATTTCACTGCTAGATGTCCAATAAGCACTTGAAAAGAGATCAATATTAACAATTAGAGAAATATACCATAAGATGTCAGAAAAAGATTAGAAGCTAGTGAAAATGCAAGTAAACCAAAATATTTAGATATTGCTGGTAGGAATAAAAAATACAAAGACAATCATTGCATAAACCATTTAGCAATTTCTCAGAAAGGTAGATATGTAGTTGCAATACAACCCAACAATTTAACTCCTGGGGGCTTTCACTAAAGACTACTGTCCACACAGATTTTTTAAAGAAACTTTTTATACGCACAAAAACTAGAAGCAACCTATGTTTCTCACTGTGGGAATTGTTAAAGAATTTGTGGAACATCATATCACAACAGTAAAAAAAGAAACTATTCACTTACACAACTCATTTATCCCTAGATGAATCTCCAAGGACGTATTAGTGAAACAACAACCGCCAAAGGTAAAAACTCCTTACCTAGCCATCCATGTGTGAAGGAAATTATTTATTTATCTTTTTCTTTCTTTGGTGTAATAGTGTCCGAAAGTGAATTTTCCTGTCTCTATGCCCTCACGAGTAAATTATACAAGACAATTAATGAAAGAATAATACTCAATCTCTTTAGACAGGAGGAAGGAATAACAAGCTTCCAGATGGGAAGAGAAAAAATAAAAGAGTTTATCAAAATCTAAATAGCTAGAGACTTAGAAAATCCCATGGGATCTGCAGGAAACCCACTCAACTAGTAAATGAACTAAGTCAGATTGTGAAATACAGGATCAATATAACAATAGATTTTATCTCTCTACACTAGAAATACAGGCAACTGGATTTTAAATCTTTATTCCACTTCTAATAGCAACCTTTCTGTACCTCTTTCATGTACGTTCCATACATATACCGTAATTACTCTGAGTAGGCAAAATATCAACCACTCCTAGTGGGCAAAATTCACACATGCACTTGGCATACTTTTCTAACATCTGGAATTGATTTACTTTTAGCTTACAGGAAGCATATTTAGAATTTTCACATTTTGAGAAAGTAATAAATGAAAATCTGAAGTTTTACTAAAGCATTTATACCATCAGCAAAAAACCCCTTTGTGTTTAAAGAGAGATGTGACTGATACATACCTTGGAAACTATAAGTCTTAAGAAAGAAGAGAGAGAAGAGTTAGATGAATGTATTTACTTGCTCGTCGATTAGAAGCTTCAATATTTTCATGCTTCTAATGCTTAACTGATTTTATATTTTATATAATATGTATTATATATATATATATATATATATATTCAGAGACACTTCAATCGATATTTTCTTTCCAAGCTAAATGTTGACAAATTGGATAGATCTTGAGTAACTTGGTATTCCTGTGAGTAAAATATTCTTTCTATGTCACATGAACAAATTCACAGAAACAGAAAGCAGAGCAATGATCACCCAGGCTGCAGAATGAAGGAATGAGGAATGAATGGTTGATGGATGATGACAATATCCTAGACAAGGGTAGTAATGGTGGCTTACAGCAAAGCAAATGTACGTAATGCCATAGACTACATACTTGTAAGTGGCCAAAACCAACTGTGTATGGTTTTACTTGTCTATAATAAAAATACTACAAGCACAGAGGCAGGAGTACTGTGAGCTCAAAGCCACCTGTCCACGCAGTGAGACACAAACACAAAAAGCCAAGGGGGCATAAAGTTAAATGGTGGACATTTGTCCAGCATGCTCAGGGCCCTTGATTTGATCACTCACTGAATTAAAATGTATATTAAAATTGTAGATTTCATATTATTTGTTTTAGCAGTATGAAAGACTTGAAATTGAGGATTATGAAAATCAGCTGACACTCCTAATAACCTGTAATCCTATTTAATGTAGGGCTTATCAAGTAGCATGGAAAAAACTTCCCATACTCACTAATGGCTTAGGATAAGAGACTAAATGAAGAGAAATGTGCATTGGACTTGAAAACATGTATCACTACAGTGGGAAAAATGCATCACAAGTATATGCAGAAAAGGTAGACTTAGAACTATGAAAAAATGAATATAACTTCTCTTCAACCAAGATTCTTTTATCATTTTGGGGACACCACGCATGGCTCCATGAACTGTTTCATCAGTTCCACTTAAGGATAACTTCTTCAGTGGTCAAAAACATTTGTTATCTTATATGTTCCTTATCTTTATTGTGCTGATGGTTTCATGGAGATTATATATGTCAAAGTTCATCAAACTATCCATTTTTCGCACAGGATAATGTATACCCTTTAAGCTTTAATTAAGGCTGTGAAAAATCACTAAAAATAGAAAAAGATAAAAACATATCACTAAAAATATAAATTGTCTTGAGTAAAATATAGAATATATTTATAATATTGGGATAAACAAATATTTCTGATAACAAGAGGATAATAGCAATTGCAATGATACATAATACCTCACAACTAAAAATTAACTTGTAATAATAACAAGGAATCATGAAGGAAAGCAAAGGAGGTAAAGCTACAAACTTGGAGCTATCTGGTATGCACATAAGTCATAAAAACCTTGACAAGACAGACAATTCTTTTTTTGTTTGTTTGTTTTTGTTTTTGTTTTGTTTTGTTTTGTTTTGTTTTTGAGGCAGGGTTTCTCTGTGTAGCTTTGGGCCTTTCCTGGAACTCACTTTGTAGACCAGGCTGGCCTCGAATTCACAAAGATCCGCCTACCTCAGCCTCCCGAGTGCTGGGATTAAAGGCATACACCACCACCGCCCAGCAGGACAGACAGTTCTTAACAATCTGAGACTGCAGAGACAAGCATGAGGATCTCAGTGTGAATCATCAGTACCCATGTAAAAAGTTATTTCTGCTGCAAGTGCGTATAATCCCAGCACTGGTAGATGGAAGCAGGAAGATCCTGGGGTTTACAGACCAGACAGTCTGGCCAATCAGTGAGCTCCAGGTTCATGAAATGCCCTGTTTCAAAAATTAAAGTGGAGATCAATAGAAGAAGAAATTCTATATAGATCTTTGATGTAGGGAGCATGAAGGCCTTTGCACTCACAGATCACCAGGGAAACCAGGGATGTTAAGCATGCGGGATTGTCCTCTCAAAGCAAAGGACATATAACCTGTTTTTCCATCTAGAAGTCTAGAAATTGGAGGTGATTAACAAACTGATGATCTGTGTTATCTGTAGGACCAAGCCATTACAAACTCCTACAACCAGGACCAGAGGTAGCTAATAGTCCAAATACTGTTATGCTATCTGTATGACAGAGACCATGCCAGATCCTTCCCTAGGCCCTTAAGCTAGTACATGTCACCTAGCTCTAGAACGAATCTTCTTGGATGAAAAAACATGTTCTTTGTGTTGCGTTTCAATTTAATTATGCATCCTTGTGCACCAGGGATTGTATTACACTGACAATTTTTTTATACAAATTGTACTCTATTTAAATATGCTGTCAATAGACTGTCTGGCATCAGACGCCCAAAGTTTGATCCAGCCTGACTGACTAAGTTGGACTGATCTGAGTTTTCATTTTCACCTCTCTGAATTGTTTTACTGCTGGCCATGATACTTGCAGGGACCTCTATTCTCTGACCTCCAAAATTGCACACAAAGGCAGGTAACCACACACCTATACATGTGCACACATACATGTCCATACACACAAAACACTTTTTAAAACTGAATTTAACCCCTCAAGCTGCCTGCACCCCTACCTGGATCATTCAATAATAGAAAGTGATAATTTATTAAGAAACATATGAACAACATGTAAGATAACACTGGAATAACCTGAATTGACCAAATCTGCAAATTATTAGCATAGAAGAGTATGAAGTGTTCCAGGTTAAAAGCATACACATGTCTTAAAAAAATCATAGAGTAAAACTTGCCAAATCTAAGGAAAGAGGTACAAAAAAGCATTCAAGGCACCAAATAGACAGGACCACAAAAGAAACTCCCATAAGATATTACACTCAATCAACATACAGAGCAAAAGAAGAGTATTGAAAGCTGAATGGGAGAAGGTCCAAGGAACACGAAGGACAGGCCCATCAGAACAGGTGGTATCCCATGGCATACTCAAAAGCCAGCAGAGCTTGGAGCAATGCACTTTAAGTTCTGAGAGAAGACAGATGCCTCCCAGACTACCTTACTTGGCAAAACGATCATTCACAATTGAAGGAAAAGTAGAAACTTTCTATGACAGCAAAAGGAATTCATAACTATCACACTGGACACTATTGGAAGGAATTCTTTTGTGTGATATATTGTGCACCCCAATAAAACTTATCTGGGGATCAGAGGACAGAGCTAGCCACCAGATTAGACATAGAGGCCAGACAGTGATGGCACACACCCTTAATCCTATCTCTCGAGAGACAGAGATCCATCTGGGTATCTGTGAGTTCAAGGCCACACTGGGAACAGAGCCAGGGATGGTGGAATACATCTTTAATCCCAACACTTGAGATCTCATGCCTTTGCTTGGGACACACACACATCTTTAATCCCAGGAAGTAAGATGGCAGGGCAGAAAAAGGTGTATAAGGTGTGAGGAAACAGGCACTCACTCTCTTGACACTGAAGTTTTTGTAGAGGTAAGAATATGGCTGACTTGTTCTGTTTCTCTGATCTTTCAGCTTTCACCCCAGTATCTGGCTCTGCTTTTTATTTTTTTATTAATAAGACCTTTTAAGATTTGTATTACTTCAGCTTGAAGGTAAGGCTGGGAATATCCAAGATTCTATGGTGGAAGATGAATGATGCTAGTACAATGATTATTAAAAAGTAGAACAAAGAACACAAACAACAAAATCAGGAATATTATAGCACTTAATACGCATCTATATCTTGCTCCTTATGTAATATTATTTATTTTTAATATTTTTTTAAAATTAAAATACAATATAATTACATTGATTTCCCCCTCCCTTTCCTCCCTCCAAACCCTCCCATGCATTCGTACCCCAGCATCTCCTTGTCCTTTCTCAAATCCATGGATTCTATTTCCCTGACTGTTGTTTTACACACACATATACACACACAATTAATATTTTTATTCCTAAGCATATAAATATAATTTTCTCAGTGTGTAATAGTTTTCTCATATATATTGTTTCAAGATTCACCACTTGATATTGGATAACTGCTGTGGGATATCGTTTTGTATGCTGTGAATATATGTTGCACTGATTGGTTGATAAACAAAAAGCTAATTGACCAGTAGCCAGGCAGGAAGTATAGGAGGGTTAAGCAGACTAGGAGAATTCTGGGAAAAGGAAGGACTGAGTCAGGAGTTGCCACCCAGACACAGAGGAAGCAAGATGACAAGGCAGAACTGAGAAATGGTACCAGGCCACAAGGCTAAACATAAATAAGAATTATGGGTTAAATTAATTATAAGAGTTAGTAAGAAGCCTGAGTGAATGGTCAAGAAGTTATAATTAATACAAGCTTCTGAATGATTATTTTATAAGTGCCTGCAGTACCTTGGTGCTGGGTGGGACAGGAGAAATTCTCTGACTACAAATGGTGCCCAACGTGGAGGCTCTTTCCTGGGGAAGACTGCTTCCCCCACACTCAGCATTCCTTAGTAGTATGTAGTTTGTCTAGTGCTGAGGCTGCATGAGAATCCCCCTCCCATATTAGAATATCTATAGTTGTCATGCTTGTTACATCTTGTTTAGGCATCCATGTTGATGAGACTTCATGGGATATCTTCTCAGATATTTCTAAGAGACACAATGTCACAGCAAACTTATAGTTCTTCAGACTCTGGTAGTCTTTCTAGTCCCTCTTCCACTGTGATCTCTGAGCCTTTGGTACAGAAGTTGTACTGTGGATGTATCTATTGAGGTTGGAAACCACATGGCCACACGGTCTATGCATTTTTATAATTTACTTTTCTGTGATGGATTCTACCTCTTTCAAGGAGAAATTTCCTTGATTAGCTATACTAATCTGTGAGTTTAAGGATAAATATTTACTATGCAGTTTGGAGGTATGCTGGTTTAGTAAAGTTGCAGATCTCCTCCAAGATCTATGACTCCTTTATCCCTGAAGAGTTGGCTGAGTTTTCTTACAAGTCATAATTTCTGTCCTGTTGGGTGAGCATACTGCCAAGGTACACATGCCACTGCTGCAGTCTTAGGAAAATCATGCCAAGCTGGTCATCATTTTAGTATGTAGGCATCATAATTATGTAGAAATATTGGTTGCTTTCCTCATTTGTAAGCTTGCATAGCACCTTCTATTATCATGAAAGCTATTCCTTGAAGAGGAGGCTTTCAGAGCAGATTCAGTACATATCCTCTGGGTCCTTTTTCTGAAGTACTTTGTCTTACACATTAGGGACTTACCCTCAACCTCCGAGAGGCAATGAAGGGCAACAGCAATAGCTGAGAATGTTTAGGGACTCTATAAAAGAACTCTGACCAGCAACTCAAAAGGGGGTCTCTCATGCCTAGGGTTGGGTTTTTTTTTTTTTTACATAGTCTATGACTCTTTGGGTGGCATTATCATCCCATATGGGAAAAATTTTATTTAAATTATATGTATATATACATACATACATATGTACATATAAAACATAGTTATATATAATATAATATATACATACAATTTTAGATAGATAATATTATGATTCCTTATGATTTTTTCAGACCGTCACTACTGTTATTTTATACTCCCTCATCTTTCTAGCCCTCCCTAACTGAGTTCTTACCCATTTTTTCTTACTTTCCCATTCAGATCACTTGTACCCTGCTATTCCCCTCTCTACTGACCCCTCAACCATGGTCCCATACTACTTTTCTGACTTCTGCAGTTTCTCCAGGTTAGGAGATTTGGAGCTAGGAAATGCAGAATAGAGAACATGCAGTATTTATATCTTTATGGGTCTTAGTTACTTCATCCTTTCTGGTTCTATCCATTTACCTAAAAAGCAAAATTCATGATTGTACTTTTCTTTACAGATGAGTAGCATTCCATTGTGTACATGTACCACATTTCCATTATTCAGCCATTGGTTGTAGAACATTTAGGTTGTTTCCATTTCCTAGGTGTTGTGAACAGAGTGGAAATAAACATGGCTGAGTAAGTATCTGTGGAGTAGGATGCCAAATCCTTTGCTCATATGTCAAGGGGTAGCATAGCTGAGTTGTGTGGTAGATTTATTTTTAGCCCTTTGAGTTTCTTTGTACTGATTTCCAGAATGACTGTACCAGTTTGTAATCTAACCAAAAATGAATGAAGGTTCCCTTTTCCCCACATCCTCTTCAACATTGTCAGTTTAAATTTTTTTTTAATCTTAGCTGTTCTGATGGGGATAAAATGAAATCTCAAAGTTGTTTTGACTTCCATTTAATTAATTTCTACGGTGATAAACATTTTTGAAACATTAATTAGCCATTTTTATTTACTCTTTTGATAATTCTCTGTTCTGATCCATAGGCCACCCCCCTCATTTTTTGAATGAGCCATGTGTTTTCTTCACTCTCTGTTTTCTGAGTTCTTTGAGTTTTTCTGAATTTCAGAGTTTCTGACTTTCTAAGAAACTCAGTTTTTTTTTCCGAATTTCTTAATATCCTGAATATTAATCCTCTCAAACATATACCTGGCAAAGATCATTTACTATTCTGTGGGCTTCTTTTTCAATTGACTAAATGTTTCTTTAGCCATGCAAATACTTTTTATTTTTATGAGGTTGCACTTGTATATTGTTGGCCTCAATTTCTGAGCAAATGGGTTCCTAATCAGAAAGTTGTTTCTTACAGCTATAGTAAATGGGATACTGCTTATTTTTTTTCCTCCAGCAGATTTAGTGTTTCAGGTTTTGTATTAAGTGTTCTGATCCATTTGGAGTTAGTTTTCATGCAAGATGATAGGTATAGGTCAAATTTCATTTTTCTACACGTGGATTGCAGTTTTCCTAGCATCATTTGTTGAAGATGTTGCTTTTCCCCTGTGTATGTTTCTGGCATCTCTGTTGAATATTAAATGGCTGTAGTTATGCACGCTCACATTTATGTCTTCCATTTTGTTCCACTGGTCCTCAAGTCTGCTTTTTTGGGGGAGGTGTCATTTTCGATATTGCTTTTATTACTATGACTCTGTAATAATCTTGAAGGCTAGACTGGTAATCCTTCCAGCATTGTTCTAGTTGCTCAGATTTATTTTGGCTAACCTGGCTCTTTTTTGGTTCCATACTAGTTGTAGGATAGTTTTCTTTTACTTTTTTTCCTATTTCTATGAAAAGTAAGATGGAGACTATGGCAGAGCTTGCATCAAATCTAAATGGCTTTTGGTAAGATATTCATTTTCCCAATATTAGTTTAATCAGTTCATGAGCATCATATGTTTTTTCCATTTTGTAGTGCAAAATTTCTCTCTCTCTTTCTCTCTCTCTCTCTCTCTCTCTCTCTCTCTCTCTCTCTCTCTCTCTCTCCATAGTTTTAAGATTTTTACTCTGGAGGTCTTTCAACTCCATGGCTAGATTTATTCTAGGATATTTTATCTTCTTTGAGGTTGTGAATGAGTGTGTAATCATTGTCTCTGTCTCTGTGTTGGTGGTATAAAGACATGTTACTGATTTTTCCAAGTCTGTTCTGTGTCTACCACGTTGCTGAAATTGCTGATGATTTCTATTAGTTTTCTGATAGAATTTTTTAGATCCTATGCAAATAGAGATAGTTTGACTTATCCTGTTCTGATTTTTATCTCATTTTTTTTTCTAATTGACCTATTGTTCCAGATAGTGCTTCAAGTACGATGGGAGAGCAACTCTGTCTCACTCCTGATTTCAGTGGGGTTGCTTCATGCTTTTTTCCATCTAGGTTGGGGCTGGCTTTGGATTTCTCATATGTAGGTTTATGATACTGAGATAGGTTCCTTGTGGGTCACTGGTTCTTAATATGTGGATCTTGTCTCCTTTGGGGTTGCATATCAGATAGTCTGCAGATCAGGTATATATATATATATATATATATATATATATATATATATATATATATATATATATTACAATTCATAACAACAGCAGAATTACAGTTATGAAGCAGTAACAAAATAATTTTATGGTTAGGGGTTCACCACAACATGAAGTCACAGTACCATGAAGATTGTGAACCACTGGTAGTTAAAATCTCTCTAAAATTTTTGTCATGGGGAGCTTTGGAAGTTGTTAAAGGCTTTTTCTACATCTATTGAGATGATCAAGTAATTTTTTTCTTTAAGTCCATGTATGCAGTTGATAACATTTATTGACATGCATGTGTCAAGTCATCCCTGCATCTCCAGGATAAACCAAACTTGGTTGTGGTGAATGATCTCTTTAATATATTATTGAATTCAGTTTGCAAGTATTTCGTTGAGGTTGTAAAAGCTGTGTACATAAGGGATATTGTAGGATTAGTTTTTGTTCTTGTTGTGTGTTTACCGGTTTTGTCACCAGAGTAAGACTGACTTCATGGGAGAAGTCTGGAAGTACTCCTTCTAACACTTGCTTTTTGGTTTTTTTTGTTTGTTTGTTTGTTTGTTGTCTTTTTTTTAAAAAAAGAAAGATTTATTTATTTATTATGTATACAGCATGTATGACTGCAGGCCAGAAGAGGGTGCCAGATCTCATTACAGAGGGTTGTGAGCCACCATGTGGTTGCTGGGAATTGAACTCAGGACCTCTGGAAGAGCAGTCAGTTCTTAACCTCTGAGCCATTTTTCCAGTCCATAACACTTGTTTTTAAATAGTTTAGGAAGGATTGGCTCTGGATCTTCTTTGAAAGTCTATTGGAATTCTGCTGTGAAACTATCTGGGTCTAGACTATTTTTAACTGTAAAGCTTTTTACAGTTTCAATCTCCTTGCTTGTTAAGGGTTTGTGTAGGTTGTTGACTTCTTGGTTGAATTTTGGGGTGTGTCTATATTTAATTTCTGTTAATTTGACACTTTCTTTTGGTTATCTTGGATAAGGATCTGTTTATCTTGTGTATGTTTTCAAAGAACCAGTTCTTCGATTCAATGATTCTTGGTATTGTTTACTTTGTCTATATTTTATTAATTTCTGCTTTGATTTTATACCTTTTTGCCATCTGCCATGTTTGAGTTTGGTTTCTTTTTCCAGGGTTCTGAGTTGCATCATTAAGCCATTTACTTGTGCTCTGATTTCTCTAATGAGACACTTAAAACTATAAATTCCCTGTGGAGGACTGATTTCAATGTGTCCCAAAAGTTTTCCTATGCTGTGTTTTTATTTTCATTTAGTTCCATGAAAATTTTTATTACTTTCTTGTTTCTTCTTTGACCTATTCATCATTTAGAAATGAGTTACTTCATATCCCCAAGTTTGTGTACTTACCAGATACTTGTCTGCTGCTGATTTTAAATTTTACTACATCGTGCATGGAATTATTTCTATCTTTCTGAATTTGTTAAGATTTGTTTTCTGTTCTAGGATATGGTTTGTTTAAAAGAAACTGCTGCCTACTTCTAAACAGAGTGTACATTCTTTGGTGTTTGGATTGAATATTTTGTACCTATCAGGTCCTTTTGAGGTATGATGCCATTTAATTCTGATGTTTCTCTGCTATATTTTTTTTCAGATGACTACTTTATTGGAGAATGTAGGATATTGAAATCATCTGCTATTATTGGGTTGATGTGAATTTGTGTCCTTAATTTCACTAGTACACTTTTTAGGAAATTGGGTGCACCAGAGTTGGATGCATATATGTTTAGGGTAGTAATATTTTCTTGGTTAACTGTTCCCTTCATTAGAATGAAGTGTCCTTCTTTATCTCTTCAGATTAGTTTTAAATTGGAATTTATTTTGTCAGATAATAGGGTACTGATGCCTGTTTGCTTACTTATCCATTTGATTGGAGCACTTTAATCCATCCTTTTACATTATGGTGGTTCCTATCTTTAAAATTAAGATGTGTTTCTTATAGAAAATAGATAAATGGATAGATAATTTTAGGCTGTTTATATCATGACTTTTTTTTCTCCTCCAATCATGGCATATAATTTTATTAGGTAATTAGTTTACATTGTCAGTCATGTTCTTTTAGGATTTGGAATACATTGCTTCAGGCTTTTCTGGCTTTCAAAGTTTCCATTGAGAAATTAGATGTTTTCCTAATGGGGCTTCTTTAATGTGTAAGTTATATATTTTTTTTACTTGCAGCTTTCAATGCTCTTTCTTGTTGTTATTGTTGTTCTGCATACCTAGTGTTTTAATTATAATTTTCTACTGCAGTTTCTTTTCTGATCTTGTCTTGTCAGTGTTCTGTGTGCTTCTTGTATGTGTATGGATATGTTTTCCCATAATTTATGGAAGCCACTTATTTGGAATTCTTCTCCCTAATCTATTTCTATAATTTGAAGATTGATCATTTTATAGTGTCCCACATTTCCTGCATGTTTATTTCCTGTGCTTAAAAAAATTATATTCTCTGCTTATTTTGCCTAGATCCTCTACTTTCCTTTGAGTCCTGAAAGACAAATAGATTTAAGACATACCTGACACAGCTTCTGGTGGCAGCCCCAAATCAGAAAGAAGGAAGCTTTTGCTTTTTACCTGCTTGCCTCATTTTCTCTGACAAGTTCGTCTACCCTGCTGCTGAGTCATTACTTCACTGGTATTAGACCTACTTCTTTGGGATTCCAATATACATCAAAGACCAACTGAGAAATCTGGCCCTGTGGACTGAACAACCAGTGCATTATTGTCCATTTCATTAAAAAGTAGCCATTTTGTCCAAACCTGATGACAGACTATAAGCTAGTCTAATAAATCCCCTTTTGAGATACATACTACACACACACACACACACACACACACACACACACACACACACACACAGAGAGAGAGAGAGAGAGAGAGAGAGATTTATTCCCTCAGTTCTGTTCCTCTAGAGAACCTTGACATGTGTGTGTGTGTGTGTGTGTGTGTGTGTGTGTTGTGTGTGTGTGTGTGTGTGTGTTGTGTGTGTGTGTATGGAGGGGGTGGGGTTGAAGGAAAGGAAGTACTCTAAATGGATGGAAAAAGCTGTTTACAGTTACCATAGATTATTAAGCAAAAGTCTTCCTGTTATCTATGGCCACACCATGCTAAACACATCCAATCTCATAAAAAAAAATGCCAATGTTAAAAATGAAATACCTCATTATGAGGTGTTGGAATGGAGTCTAGAAATCCCCCCAAATAATTCAGGCTTTTGTTCTTTTTTTTTTTTTTGATTGTTCACCAGGACCATTTGAAAAGATCTATTTCTTAAGACCATGCCTTCAGTGTATGATATAGAGAAGCCAAGCAGAAATCGAGCTGGAAACATTCTCCTTGCAGGCTAGCTTTCATACTCCCAAAAGGCAATCAACATTCTGCGGACAGAGAAAAGGCATCAAGAGTCATACTTAGCTATGAACCCTATGACGAACAAGACCAAAGCTGCCAATCAAGATGTGCTCACTTGGCTGGAGATATGTGTCAGCGGTTAAGAAAACTGATTACTTTTACAGAGGACTTGGGTTTAGTTACCAGCACTCATATGGTGGATTGCAACCACCTGTTACTCCAGTTCTATGGAATTTAAGATTCTCTTCTGGCATCCAAGGATGTCAAACACACACACACAAACACACACTCACACAGTGCACTTACATACATGAAGGGATACACACACACATTAAATAGGTAAATCTTAAAAAAAAATATGTACTCACTTGTACAAATTTGGTATACTGGAGCATTCTATATAGCTCCAGGGATAGATATGACTAAAAGGCTAGCGGATGAAATAAAGACAAACACAGATAGAAAGTTGGGGTCAAGCGGACTGGGCTCTTAACTGGAGAAACCACAGCAACCTGGACACTCGGGATATTTATTGCATAAAATTTAACTGACAGGTAAAGTGCACACAGGTGTACAAGACACAGGTTATTTTATACAGATAAAAAAGGGGGCAGAGTTTATGTATACAACTGGATCAAGGGGACAGGTTCAGCTAATCTCCATAGGACCAGTTTGTGTAGGTGAGCAGTTTTCAGACTTTAAACCTTCTTGAAGAGAGTATTATGGTAGACATTTCCTGCCCACACCACCAACATCCACACACGAAACAGAAGAGCAGGCTTTACTACTTCCATTTGATTCTTACACTTATTATTACATGGATCTAAGGCCCTGGGTGTTTGACATGGCCAGCTCATGTCAACATACACATTCACTCAAGAATTCAGTCACTCTGGGCTTTCTCTGCTACCTATACAGCTATTTTGGGAACGAATAATTGATCTCTGGATCGATTTGAGACCCACTCCAAAGGAGAAAAATTGTGCCCAATACTAAAAACCTGGTTAAAGCCCATGGCAAGGAAGATTATAGTCCCTATAGGGAAACTGAATGTAATTCTTCAATAAATTGAAATAACATTAAGCAATCTTCTAAATATTTGTTCATGCCTTTTGAAAAATATTACCCTCAGTTTTAATCAGAGAAGCCACTCTTTCCAATGAATAGCAGTGACTGAAGAGATCCATGATTACATAAATATGCTATATATATAATATATATATGCTATATATAATATATATGTGCTAAGAATGGTTAATTGATGAGTGCTTAGCCATAAACAAGACATTTACACCATCCCCTTTAATACTCAGGGAACATTGCAATAAAGGGAGTGGGAAGAAGATCAGAGCAAGAAGACAAAGAAAAATTGTCTGGGCAAGACACAGCCATTGCAATCAAGAAATGATAGCTGGAAATGACTGCACTAAGACTCCACCAGAATAAGCCTGTCAAACCCAGCATTATTGAAAGTGGCTGTGGGGCCCACTGCTGGTCTATTTGCTACTGATAGAATCAGGGAAAAGGATAAACATTGCCTTTAGTTGGCTATCCACAGAAAACTCCACTAGCCACCAATGGATAGTTCCAATCCAGTGGTCACACAGACAGCCCTGGTTAGACTAAAAAGGCCACAAAACCAAACCAAAGGTCATGAATCTGGTAAAGGAACTGGGAGAGAGAGTACTGATAGGGACGGGAGGGTCATAATAAAGCATGGAGAGAGAGTAATAAAAATATGTGGTATGCATGCACGAAACTGTCAAATAACATAATTAATTGTTATAAAATTTTAAGTGAAAACCTAAAAATCACAACATAATTATCATCCAGAACTTGTGCTGATTCTGAGTCTGATAATCTAGATTTAAATTCCAGTTGTGCTACTAAATTATGGATTCTTGGACAAATGACTTAAATTATCCTGGTGTTAATTCTCTTCTCTGTAGAATTCCACTAGAGTCATTTTGCTCATAGTGATGCCATAAGGACTACAAGATAGAGAGATCGGTGTCAAGGGTGCAACACAGTGCATGGCCCATTACAGACATCCACCCTCTGTTTTGTCATTTCCCCCTTACTCCTTTACTACTGCGTACCTTAAACCAAGCCCAGAGTAGATGTTATTAACATACACTATCTCTTGAAGCTACAGCAAGGATAATATGAGATCAATAGGATTGCTTAAAATATCACAGCAGAAACAGACTCTATGGCCACTCCATACCTGATGATTCAGCTAAAACTAATGAAAAGATTTCTCTATCCAGAACTTTCTATTCTGCTCAACACATTAGTGCAGAAGCCTTTTACAGCAGAATAATTTTCATTTATGGACAAATATTTGTCCCCAAAAACAAATACTATGTTTATGTAATAGTGTTAATTACTTTATTTCCTATCTTAAGACCATCATTTCCACTACAAAGTAACAAATTCCAGGGCAAAGAAATGCTGACCGATTGGATAAAATCCAGAGAGTAGTAGAAGTTATACAGGTTAAATACATTCAATATACAAGGGAAAAATATACTTGTCACCTGTAGATAGAACTTGCATTTGGAAACATTTGTAATACACTACATTTAGGTATCAACTTTTCCCATGCTTTGATTTTCAATATCTTTAAAGGCTATGAATATTAATTATTTGGAGAAAATCATTTAAAAGCTCAATTTAAAATGTCCAGTAAAATAAAACTGGGTGCTGGGCAGCAGAGGCACATGCCTTTAATCCCAGCTCACAGGAGGGAGAGACAGGAGGATTTCTGTGAGTTTCAGGCCAGCCTAGTCAACAGAACAAGTTCCAGGACAGCCAGGACTACATGCAGAGAAACTCTGTCTTGAAAAACCAAAAATAAATACATAATTAAATTAAATAAATAAAACTGAGCAAATGATTTGATGGACATTTCCCAATATTACAAAGTAATATATAGCAACAGTCCCATGTTATCAGAGACTAAGGGGCTCCTGCTCCTTGATAGTCCCCTCCCAGGGTTCGGGAAGAATCTACAACCAGCTGATAATTAATCTTTGATGAAAAGAAATGAATCTATGTACACGAAACTCCTTAGTCCATATACTTTATTATTCTGTGTCAATTACAAGCTTATATTCTGCTGTCATATTTAGCTCATTTCTTGCCTGATTTCTCTCTACACTTGTCTGCAGTCCCCTCTAGGTTCTATCTTAATTCCTTCATCTAGTTCTGCCCCTTTTAGGTTCTCATCCATCTTGTTATTTCCCATATCATCTCCTCTCCCATCTCCTTCTCTCTCCTCATCTCAGTTTGTTCCTCTCAAGTTCTTTCCCATCTAGTTCTTCCATTCTCTTTTCTCTTTTCCATCTCCCAGTGCCCTGGAAGTCCTGGTATATATACACTTACAAGGAGTAATCCCTTGGCAGTGCAAAGCCAGGTTTCCAAGGTCAAACAGAGGGGTGATAAGAATCACATAGAGGGGCAATTGTGGTGGTATTATGTTCCCCAAAATATTGTGTACCTTAATAAACTTATCTGGGGTCAGAGACAGAACAGCCACAAGATTAAACATGAGGATAGGCAGTGGTAGCATACGCCTTTAATCCTAGCATTCCAGAGACAGAAATCCCTCTGGATCTCTGTGAGTTCAAGGCCACATTGGAAACGGCCAGGCGTGGTGACACACGCCTTTAATCCCAGTAAACCAGCCTTTAATCCCAGGGAGTGGTGGTATAGAGCAGAAAGGTATATAAGGCATGAAGAAACTCGAGGCATTTGGCCTGGGTAGGCATTTGGCCTGGAGAAGCATTGGGCTGGTTAAGCATTCAGGCTTCTAGCAGCAGTTCAGCTGAGACCCATTCTGGATGAGGACTCAGAGGCCTCCAGTCTGAGGAAACAAGACCAGCTGAGGATCCGGCGAGGTGAGATAGCTGTGGCTTGTTCTATTTCTCTGACCTTCCAGCATTTACCCTAATACCTGGCTCAGGTTTGATTTTATTAATAAGAACCTTTTAAGATTCATGCTACAGGGCAATAACCTTTAATTATCATTTGCAACCCCAAAGGGAAGTGACCAATGGAAAAATGAATTAACTAAAGGCTAAATTCGGGTAATATCTACGAAGAGGGATCCTATGTGCTCCACTATAGTCTTAAACGTGATTGGTAGAAAATATTAAGAATCTATAAGTTGCTAGGTCAATGGGAGAAAATAAAACTGTCTTCTTTTTTTCCTGTGGCTCCTATCTGTCCAAGTTATCTGCCCTTTATCTGCAGGGTGGGAGAAAGTGTGCTCGGTCGCTAGGCAACCTGTGTACAGCTAGATGCCTCTGGTGATAGTTAAAGGGAGATCTGGAACTAAAGATAAGGCTGGAGAAAGGAGGAAGTACAGCTTAATTGGCACATCCGACAGGCCTTCTCAAACAGGTAGCCTGGATGGTTAAGTCTGTTCTTAGAGAGTACAGAGGTATCTCTGATAAGGTACTTTTCTCCATCTGGGGATGGACCTGGCCGGATGCTGCCAATGATGATAATTACAGGGAGGCTTGAACTGGGGTTCTGGCTGAGCATAGCTGCCAGAGCAAAAGTTATCTAAATATTCCTAGAAGTGGTTAGGAAAGGAGTTAAAGGTCTATAAAGTTAGTAAGACTATAAGAAAGGAGGGTCTGAGCTAAATTGTGTAAAGCTATTATTTAACGTCCACCTGACCTAGGTGGTGTCTCCTTGCGGAATTTACCTTAAATCAGGAAGTGACTTTCATGTGAACTGTTATTACTGCTAGTCCTTGAAAGTGGCTAAGGGAGATAATCTGATTCCAGAGAAGCCTTTCCTAAGGCTGTTCTCCAAATATCTGAAATGTGTATGTTCAGAGAGTGATCAGTCTATACTGTTAGTCCTTCTGGGGGAAAGTCAATTGGGAAAACTATGAAGGCACAAATGATTTTCAAAACAGAAGACAGCTAATACATAACAAGCCAAATAACACCAAAAGCACCTTCGAATTTGGTTTCCTCTGGAGGAAATCCTTGATCTCTCCAGGTAGTGACTTTGCCATAACAAGCTGATATATTCTTATTATATATTCCTGTGGTCCGCAGCACCATATTATCAGTCTTCATGGAAATGTAAGAAAAAACAGTAAGAAATAATTTTACTAGAATGCCTGAAGTCATCACCTCTAAGACTCAGATAACATTGCAAAACAGAGAACAGGGAGTATGTAAGATACAGAAGACATTATAAAGGGCTGAAAACTTCCACTTTCTAGACTTGATACAACTACTGTAATAATGAATAAATAACAACTGTGGTCACCTGCACTGGGCCCATACAATATAGGTCCTCTCAGCAATTGGCCAAGATAGGGGACAGGGTTCATAGTGACTTGGCCCTTACCTCTGAACTATTGGCTAGTGATAAGTTCTGAGAGATGGGCAACCACTGACTTTAGTTGCATATTCTCTGCTGAGCCCCCAAGAATCCAAAAGACAGCTCCAAAGCTATAGTAACACAGGTTAATGTCAATGAGTCAGAAAACAAACATAGACATGAAAGATTTATGTGGAGAGCAGTTGTGATAGATAGGGTGGTAGGAATGTGGGAGAGTGAGAGAATTTGGTATGTATTGTTTACACATACAAATGCATAAGTTTTAATTAATAAGAAAAACTAAATAACAAATCAAACAAGAAAGAATGGTAGTACCAAGTGTCGGTAAATATATGGAGGTTCTAAAAACATATGTATTGTTAGTGAAATCCCTTAGAAAAACTGGTAATTCACTATGAAATTTAAATGATCTACTTTGAGATGAATCAAACTCACTGATAGGAATCTCCTGCCCCAGAAGCAAAACAAAGCTTGTGTCTCTTTTTCAAATTATATAACACTGTTATTTTTTACCATACTGAAAACTCTAAGTAGATTAAACTATGAATGAATGAACAAACAATGGATATTTTATAATGGAAAATTATCCAATAGGACAAATAGAAGTGACATCAATGTACCCAACTGTATGGATGAACCTCAAAGAAAGTAGGTTGTGCAAAAGAAGCCAGCTATTCAAATTTCATTAACACCAAGTTACAGAGCCGAGAAACTAAGTAATAGAAACCAGATCACTGTGTTCCTGGAATGCAGAGAGACCGAGAACACAGGAGCATGAGGAATCATTGTGAGAAACAGAGATGTTCCTCATTTCAATGTAGCAACATAGGTGTGTATCAGTGTATTGCTGGTGAGTAGCACACTGCACAGCCAGAACTTCTAGAATATTTTATGCAAGCTATGCCTTAAGATGGTTAATTTTATAGAAGTGTTTTAGAATGAGATTAATATTCAAATTGGTAAAGTTTGAGTAAAGTAGATAGCTTCCAGAATGAAGATGGACCTCATCTAATCATTTGAAAGCCTGAATAGGGCAAAAGACAGGCAACCTCATAGATTCTTAACTTACTTGCTTCAGAATATATCTGCATCTTTAGGATCCAGTCTATTCACCTTTAAATTGCAAAGGTATCATAGCTTTTTCTGTGTCTGTTATAGATTTGGGGCTTGCCAGTGTATACAATAATGGGAGCAAATACCTTATGGCACACACACACACACACACACACACACACACACACACGTGTCTGTGTATGTATGTTTATGTGTGTGCATCTATCTACCTATCTATCCATCTGTCTATCTATCTACATATCTATCCATAGTCAGAAGCTGATAAAGAAGAAATAAATAAAATTTTAAGTGAAAACATAAAAATCACAACATAATTATCATCTATAACCTGTGCTGATTCTGAGTCTGGTAATTTAGATTTAAATTCCAGCTATGCTACTAAATTATGGATTCTTGGACAAATTACTTAAATTATCCTGGCATTAATTCTCTGTAGAATTCCACTACAGATGTTTTTCTCATAGAGATTCCATAAGGATTACAAGATAAAGAGATATGCTATATCCTATTGACTGTGCTTTTCTATAGAATCTAACTAATGTATATTTTAAATACATCACCATCATCATCATCATCATCATCATCATCATCATCATAATAATAATAACGTATGATGTGAGTTCCCAATAATCATTTGGCAAATTCTTTATGGAAATCCTTCTAGTCAATAGATTTCATTCCAGTTCATTTTCAGAGTGAAATCTTCAAAGATTGCCAAAAACTGTTGTTGATTTGTCTTGATGAAACTTGAATATTTTTACTTTTAGGAAAATCAGCTTGAGTACTTCATATAGCTGATTTCAAATGGCCCCTTACACTTTCACTTCCTTCTTCATGAGTTTTAAAGTCACTATTCTCCACTACACACACATCCACTTCTAGGAAGCCATTTACATTTGCCTGCACTTTAGACCATCACTTTTATGACTGTACTCTTGTCACAGACCCTTATTTAGACCCTAATCCATTTGAAGTCTCAGCTGAAAGCTCTCGGGATTCCACAAGGCCTCTCCAACTGGGCAGAGTCTGATATGGACATCTACCTTCCCAACATCAAGTTCTTAAAATCTCTGCTTTTGTGTCTGACTTTTTCCTATAGTGTCTACTATATTTTTGACACCAAAGTGCAAAGTTTTAGCTCAATGATCAAATGGGACAAATGGACAACCAGGCAGTTAAGGCACTGGGCTTTGATCACCTCGATGGTTGACAGAATTTTACAGCCAGATGCTCTATTCACTTTTTGTAGTTCCTTCTTTGATTTTTTTTTCCTTAAGTCTCATCCGTTTTCCAAGTATCAAAGTCAAAATTGTCTGTTTTCTGATTGGACTGTATTCATGGGAACTGAAAACTAGAAAAGAGCATCAAAGGGAATAACCACAATTCATGAGTAACACCATGATTTCTCTTCTCCAGAAAGGGACCTAGGGGCATCCTTTCCACCTCTCTGTTGCTGCGCATTTCTTCTACCCATTATTTGAATGATCAGTATTTATCCCTTTTGCCAGCATCATGCAGAGTTGTCCCATTGAAACAACTCATACCAAATCACCCAACTATAAGCACCTTTAACAGCTTTCAACCACAGGCTGATCAAATTTCAGACACCAGCCTTGACCTGAATGGGTGTTAAGATGCCCTGTCACCTGTCTTTCCCTAGCTCATCTTAGCCACTGACACACTGTGTTCACTGCAATCTAGTTCCGAGCCCTGTCTTTGGGGACTTTAAACCCAAACCCTTTCCTGCTTTCTGGAACTGTGGTCGCTCTGCTTTCTCTCTCTGTTCTTAACTTTTGTTGGCTAAGTCACCCATTCCCTCTTGACCATTTTATATAATTTGATATTATTTCATTATTCATTATTCATTTTGCTTTGCTTCCAGTATGTATCACAATATAATAAATGACAAAGTCATACACAAAGATTTGGTACAAGTAAGTGAAAGTAAATAAGATTTAGCTAGCAGAGAAGGAGCAGGGCAGTGACAACATCAGCAAAATCAATGAAGCTACAGAAAACAGAAAATTAGTAGTTGGGAAAAAGACAGAACTAAAGACTAGGTTAGATGTGGACCTTGTTTTATGGAGTTCTTGGTAACTAAATGAATTCATTTTTACTATGCAAGTCATCATGAAATGGCCCACAAAGTCTTGATCTTCATTTTACACTGATCAATATTTTTCAACTGAGTTTCCAGTGCATTAAACATGCATTGACAATAACATGTTTCACAGCTACATTGGACACTCATGTGGCAGAATGTTTCTTAGTGATTCTCTGCTTTGACTATTGTGTATTACTTATTCTTGACTCTTTAAGAGAAATTCGGAGCCTTTAAAATAACTTTTTAACTCAATAGATAACCAGATATTAAAACTTAGGATTTATAGAATATGTACATTAATAATACTTAATATTCTGATTTTCAAAGTATTCTAAACCTAAGCCTTGAAATTTCTGAATAGCCAGTGCCATAGAAGAATGCCATGTTTTGTCACATCCTTTCCAATGCAGGCGAGGGTGATGATCTTCAATAGTGGTAGACATTTTGACAGTTGTAATTGTAAAAGAAATTGAATATCCTTTCTGTATTAATAAAATATGTTTCAACATTTATGGATGTTTTGTGTATCTCAGCTACTTTCTAATAAAATACAAATTATTTTACTAGAATTTCTTCTCTAAAGATATTAATATTTCAAATAATTGTCTATTAGTGATCATAACTGATCAATTAGAAAACCTAAAGTGACTATATTTTACTAATACATAGAGCAAATTTGCTTTGTGCCTTAACATTACTTTTCTGCACATGAAGAAAACAGTGTTATATGGAGTGCTTTGTTGACTTCTCATTTACACAATTAATCTTTTGTTCTCCATTACAAACTCCTTATCAACACACCCATTTTGTATAAGGTTAGTTACAAAGCTTTCTTTGATGTCTTTTTGAGACAGAGTTCACTATGTAGTCGAAGCTTTTTACTATATATAACCAAGGCTGGCACCCAGTACAACATTTGCTGGTCTGAACATCCTGAATTCTGAGGTTATGGACTTGAGTCTTCATAACTGGTTTACAGAGATTTATGGTGGGCATTATAGCCCTAAGAGTTTTTTTGTTTTTAATTTTATTCATTTTATCTGGTAAATGTTTAAACATCATGTAGTTAAATCTATTTTTCTTTATAGTTCTTCTTGCATTATACTTAGAAGTGACATCTCTACCCTAATATAAATTCATTTGTGAGTTAAAAACATACTCATATCTAGATCTGTTTTGGAGCATTTTGTCCTTTTCTATTGACATATTTATTGAGTTTCATGATAGTATTTATAGTATTTATTTTAGATTATGTATATAATTATACACACACATAAATATATACGTTTATAGGGATGAGGATATGAGTATATTTACCTTCTTAGTTCAGCACTGGAAATTACATCCCCTGGAACCAGAGTTTCAGGAACTGTAAGCTGCCCTGGGGATGCTCTAATGATTAGGCTACTTATTTAGTATAGTTTTGACTCTATAATAACCTTATAAATAAAATGCACAAGTTAACAAAGAAAACTAAGAAAGGAATAAGTAATCATAACCACTGAGCAATCTTGCTGTTCTCTCATAATAGCACTAATAAATGACCACTTGTTGAATATGTATATCATATTGTATATCCCAAAGACATGGCAGATTCCTGTAGTACTAGCTCTTCACATGGCTCAGGCAAGAGGACTAACCCAAGAGCATCAGGCCTGCTTCGCAAGGTAATAAGACCTCATCTCTTTAAAAAACAAAATGTATATTATATGCACCACTACTTTTACTTGAGATTTACTTAGCAACAATATTAAACATTTCTTAATATATTTAAAGATATGCATGCTTTTCAAAAATACTGAACGTTTTCCTTTTTATTATTAAAAATGGCACAATGTTAAATGATTATCTAAAACTGTGTTTAGAAGGAGATCATGTTTAATGGAAAAATCTCAGTCATCTGAAGACTAAAATAAATATAAAGAGAAATGCTTCCTGTGGAACTGGGATGAGAGAAGATTTCCAAACTTTGTTCTGCCCTGTTGTAATTCCTCCTTCACGACACAGAGAATACAGAACTCTGTCACTAAATATTCAATGATGGGTTAAAAAACATATTTTAAGGCATTTTAACAAGATATGCAAATAAAATTACACAGATAAAGAACACCCTTTTGTAATTTTTATGATACATGAGTGTTTAATCAGTTTAAATCAGCAATTAATTGTTGTTATTGCTTCCCTTTAGAAATCCTTGTAGATTTGTGGCATTCAAACTGTAAAATGCAATGCCTTTTGTCTGAAAGAGTCTGCAGTCAAAGGAGAAATGTACACTTAACCATTAAGAGAGCCCTAAGAATTCCAAGAAGAGAGGAGTCTGTAAGGTCCACGCTCTTCTTGCTTAACCTTTTCATTGCAGCTTAATGCCCTGTCCCACTCAGTACTCAAGACGAAAGACGCAGGAAAGGCCAGCACAGCAGAGAAGCCCTTCCCTAAAACCCAGCAATTCTAAGACAGCCTGGATGCACTGCTTGCTCCCTGGGACTTGTAATAGACAAATGGATACCATGGTGATTGCTTTAGGTAAAATTCTTTTTGAAAACATTTTCAACTGGAAAAACTAAAACATGGCATTTTAAACTATTTTACCTGAAGTGATCTTTTTCTTTAAAAAAAAATATTTTTAGGACTTAGGACATAGTACCATATTAGAATAGTTACCTAGATTACACATGCACACACACACACACACACACACACACACACACACACACACGCATGCACGCACTCATGTGCACGCATGTGTGTGTGTATATATGTACATATATATACTTATACATATATAAAATGTATTATTAATAAATAAAATTTTATTTTGATACAAAAGGCTGGGATTGATGGCAGGAGTATCAATGTATGTATTCACTTCAATATTTGCCAGTTTTTAATATAGCCCTAATGTTTAGATTACCTATTTAATAAATATCTTTTTAATGTAAGAGCCAGAGGATCAGGAAATTGGCAGTGAGATTGTGTCTCATAGTAATGTCATAAGCTACACCCATAAAGTCTCATCAACACAACTGCCCAAATGTGAGTCAAACAAGTCAACACCAATGGAAACACCAAAGTGGATAAGAAAATGTCCATGAGGCTTCAGTCCCACACAGTGTGTTATAGGCAACAAAGGAAAGCTGGGAGCAAGAAAGATGGCCTTCTCCAGGAAAAAGCACACCAATTCGTTGTCTAGTGCTAAATGACCAGCCCTGAAAATAAACATACAAGAAATACTACACAGACTGATTAGGGAATATATGCATATATATGCATGCAATAATAATTCGTGAAAAAAGAGGCCATGAATTTGAAAGAGAGCCAGGATGGGTATATGGGAGGATATGGAGGGAGATAAAGGAAGAGAGAAATGTAATTATATTATAATGT
Organism: Peromyscus aztecus; assembly: GCA_902168405.1. Taxonomy (NCBI): domain Eukaryota; kingdom Metazoa; phylum Chordata; class Mammalia; order Rodentia; family Cricetidae; genus Peromyscus; species Peromyscus aztecus. The sequence goes on from CABHPQ010002124.1 coordinate 63,381, forward strand.
CAAAAATTAAAAAATCTTTTTAAATCTATAGTAACCTTACAAAAATGTAGCAAAGGCTAACAAAGAAAAGAAAGAAACAGCATTAATATCTGTCTTATCTAGGGTTTTATTGCTGTGAAGGGACACCATGACCACAGCAACTCTTATAAAGAAAACATATAATTGGGGTAGTGGCTTATGGTCCAGATGTTCAGTCCATTATTATCATGGTGGGGATTATAGTGTTGTGCAGACAGACATGGTACTAGAGCTGAGAGTCCTACATCTTTCATGCAACAGGAAGTCAATTGATAGTTCACTTAGGGCAAGTGATGAAAACAAAATATGAAACATGATTCTCAATTTCAGAAGTCTATAATAAAGGTTTTATTTGTAGTTACTTCTCCAAACCAACAGCAAGCATTTCAAGTGTTCTTCTGAAATTGTAGGGCAAGTTTGAGCAAAAGAGACTTCAAAGTCCACCCCCAAAGTGACACACTTCCTCCAACAAGGCCATACCTTCTAATTGTGCCACTCCCTTTGGGGGCCATTTTCTTCCAAACCACCACAATATCTTTATGATTATTATATATTTCCATATAGATACAATGCCTGGATATCCTCACAGAAATATGTTAAGTGGGTTTTCAAAAGATTTGCTGGTGGCACACCAGGCCAAGGTACATGGAAGAATGAATCGAAGCAATGGACACACTAATGAAAATATATATTGTGGCTCAAATGTAAACAATTAAGTGATGCTTGGTTCTATGAATCCAAATGAACACTTGAAATGTTTGCTGTTGGTTTGGAGAAGTAACTACAAATAAAACCTTTATTATAGACTTCTGAAATTGAGAATCATGTTTCATATTTTGTCCAGGGATGCTTACGAATGATTTTATTCATTTTCACTCAACCTCATAACCTTGTAAAGCCCTGGAAGTTATCCATGTTATTGTCTGGTGACTACTAATTTATAACTTTTGGCAACAAGTGCTTTTATTGTGAATTTCCTTATGAATGAGTTAAGCTAGTTTTCTTCATGAAGAAAATAAGTACACATTTCCCCAGGACAAAATACCACAAAAATGAAAATAAACAGGAGGATTTATGGATGTGTACTGAAAATCACTGAAGCTTAGGAGATTTTGCTTACAAAGCTACCCTAATAATCCTTACAGATCACTGCTAAACCCATTTGATCACAGCAGTTGATGTCAATTGTAAAAATGCCAAAATCATTCCTTCAGTTCTATATCGTAGTAGCTCAGGTGTCCAGCCTAGATAGGGATGGTCACAAATCCTAATGTCTGTCTCTTATGCTCTCTAGCCTTCTTTCTACCTTTTATCCACAAATATTTCATAAGAATAAAATTACTTAGCCTACTATTGACACTAGAGTTACAATATAAATGTGATGAATTCTTTTTCTTTCTCCTACACTGGTGGGTAAGTAGGTCTGATACATACATGTCCTCTGCAAATTCCTGGTTTAAACAAATATTAAAGATTGAAATTGAAGAAATGAGGCATCTAGTCCCCAAGAATTACTTTTTGTACACAGGGTAATTTGACAATTTTTCAGTAAAGTTCTGTGAGCAAAGTAATAATTTATCCTAGTTATGTGTGTTAGTGGTTATTTTTCCAAGAGAGTTTAAAAGAAACTCTTAGAAAGAATGGTAGATACAAAGTCCTTTGTACTCTTAACACTGTGTAAAACTAATTTCTAATCTGAGTAGATAATTACATGGATTATTTTGATGGAGGCAGGGCTTACTGTTCCTATTGACAAGCTCTACCAACAAACAGGCTCTACAGAGCAAATGTGATGTTTTTCACAAGCAGTTGAAGAAAAACTTAAACATATTTCTATGAATATAAAAGTTCTGATGCTGAGCCATGCTCAGAGCTTAACTTCTAATTTGATGTTCCCGTCCTACTCATTTACTGAACTGTGTGTCTCTTGATTTGGTGGGTTGGCTTTTGCATTGATTTGGTTAGGTTTTTGAGACAGAGTCTTGCAATGGAGTCCATGCTGGCTTCAAACTTTGGATCTGCCTGCCTCAGCTTCCCGAGATATAGTATTACAGGTGTGTATCTCTATGACCAATTTCATGCATGACTGAATGTGCTGCTTTAAGAGTTGACAGGATGAAGTGAGTGCACATTTCACAGCAGAACAGGAACATTCAATAAGCACTGGTAATGTCAGTCTTCTGCTTCTTTGTGTGCTTATTCGCTCCATGCAGCTGACCTCTCTAAAGCCTCCATTAACCACTTCTACTGCTGTGGCTGAGAATATAAAGGTGGGTGGAAATGGGAAGAGAAGAAGAGAACAGCCCCCATCATAATATAACTTCACACAGAAGGAGAACAGGAGGCAGGCATGTGGATCACACGAAGAATCCCAGCATTGGGAGGCTGTGGCACAATGATTGTGTGAGGTTGTGGTCAGTCTAGCCTACACAGTAAGACTGTATCAAAACAAACAAACAAACAAACAAACAAACAGCAACATCAACAACAAAGCAGGTGAGTAAGTTTCCAACCTAAGTTCTACTCTATAATACTATGAACAAATCACAACTTCTAAGAAAGATTTAACCAGAATTTCATTAATTACAAAATGCTGGAAAATCAGTGGCTGTTTTTTATATAATTGAATATTTTTAGAATATATTCTGTTCAAGTTTTTCTTCCCCCAACTCTTCCCAGATCCTTCCACACCTCCCCACCCATCCAACTCCACAACTTATCGCTCTCTCTAGAAAATGCACAGGCAAAAAAAAATTAATCAGAATAAAACAAAACAAAACAGAAAAAATTAGAAACACATAAACATGGAGATACACATTCATATACACAAAACATACAAAAACACAAAATCAGAAACCATGATATATAAGTAAAAGGTCAGTAAAGAAAAAAATGCCCAAATAAAGCATCATTAGACAAACAAAACAAAACAAAACAAAAGAGAAAAAAATACCAATGAGTTCATTTTGTGTTAGTCACCTCCTGGTAGGCACGAGGTCTGCCCTTAAGTGTATTTTATATACCTAGTGAGACTTTATTGGAGAAAACTAATTTTCACTTTTTCAGTGGTTGTTAATTGGAGATAATGTCTTGGTTAGAGATGGGGGTTCATGAACTCTTCTCCCTCTTAGAGCTGGAACTCTGTATAAAGTAGACTTGTAAAGGCTCTGCGCTTGCTGGCATGCTCTCTGTGAGTTCATATGTGTGTCAGTCCTGTTATTTCTAGAAGGCACTGCTGCTACATGTCTTTCATGCCCGTTGGCTCTTACCTCTTTCAGTTTCCTTTTCTGCATATCTCCCTGAAACCTGAGGGGAGAAATCTTATGGAGACATCACACGTAGGACTGAATATTCCAAGGTCTCTAATTCTCTTCACATTGTCCAGTTGATGGTCTGTTTTAATGCCCATCTACTTCAAAAAGAAGCTTTTTGGATGATGGATAAGTGAGGCACTAATTTATGGGTATAGCAGAATGTTGTTAGGAGTCATTTTAATGCCATGTTACTCAGAACTAGCAGAACAATAGGATTTTGTTTTCCCCTAGTTTCCTGGCCTATGGAGTCTCTGATTCTTGGCTTCCTGAGCAGGGTCAGGCATGGGTCCCATCTCATTCAATGGGCCTTAAATCTGATTTGATACTGGTTGATTACTCTCACAACTTTGGTGCCAGTGTTGTCCCAGTGTATCTTGCAAGCAGGTCACAGTTGTAGATCACAGCGTTTGTAGCTGGGTTGGTGTTTACCTTTCTCATCTGGCAATATGCAGAGTGCCTTCCAGATGAACATTAGTTCATAGGGGTAAGGATTCTAGGTAAGCACCAACATGATTTATCCATGTTCAATGAGATATGTAAGTGTTGTCTTCAGCAACAGGGCCTTACCATCAGTTTGTGGACAGCAATCAATAGCTTTGGCATTAGCCTAGGTTGTTTGTGGGGGGGGGGGCAGGTGTCAATGTATGCCCATGGGGCCTCTTTGGCCAACAACTCCATTAAAAGTAACCCATTCCTGGCACAGGAGGTTTCTCTTTGTGGTGATAGATGTCTTGTTCGGATTTTGTCTATCTCATTGTTTAGTGATTCTATTTAGATTTCTTTCATAAATGTATAAATTTTAAGAAAATTCTGTGATATAGTAGGTTTCCATATGACCCCCTCAAATGGTCCTTAGTGATTTCTGTCCTTCCCTGTATCCCCTCCATTACCCATCCCTTCTCTCTCCCTTTTCATTGAATCCTCTCATTCTAGTCACCAACCCCTACTGTCTATCCATAACTATATATTCTACTTCCCTTTCCCTGGGAGATCCTTCCCTCCCCCTTAATCCTTTACTATACACTTAGCCTCTGTAGTCATATGGATTGCAGCATGCCTATCAAAGTTTTACAAGGAAATACGCACATATAAGAAAACACTTAGCATATTTGTCATTTTGGGTCTGGGTTACCTCACTCAGGGTGATTGTTTTGTTTTGTTTTTCTAAAGAATATGTGTATGGTTTCTTTCAACGCTAACCAGCCCAGGCTTACATGCATGGCTTCTTTAACAGTGCAATACTGACAATGTGTTTGAGATGTGCTGACTCTGCTTCCCTATGGCCAGAAGATACCTCCTAATACCCCAGCCCTGAGGTTTGTCTGCACAAATCTCATTTCTTATCTAATAATAAGCATTTTCTTCTGTCATTTTTAACAGTAACACGTGTTTCTATAAAGTAATGGTTTAATACAGCTCAATCCATCCTAACTCTTCTTAAGAAAACAAACAGGTCTACCTTTGTCTCCTACTTTTCATTCAGGGAAAGACCACCCTCTATGTCAGCAGAGGGAGAGGCCTAGCCTTGCTCAGCTGGATAGTTTTATATCAACTTGATACACTCTCAAGTCATCTGAGAGGAGGGGATCTCAATTAAGAAAATGCCTCCATAAAATTGGGCTGTTGTCAAGCCTGTAAGGCATATTTTTAATTAGTAATTGATGGAGAGGACCCAGCCCATTGTGGGTTGTGTTATCCCTGGGCTGGTGGTCCTGGGTTCTAAAAGAAAGCAGGCTGGGCAAGGCATCAGAACCAAGCCAGTATACAATTCCATGGCCCCTGCATCAGCTCCTGCCTCCAGGCTCCTGCCCTGCTTGAGTTCCTGTCCTGGCATCTTTAATGATAGACTGCAATGTGGAAGTGTAAGCTAAATAAATCTTTTCCTCCCTGACTCACTTTGGTCATGGTGTTTCATCAGAGCAACAACAACCCCTAACTAAGACACTTGCCAAAAGCACGGGATTTTACATTGCAGCTCTGTGTTTACTTTCATCAAAATCTTTGTATTTTTATTGTGAAATAATCTTTTTGTACACTGTGAAGATGTGTCATTTGGATGGGTTTAATAAAAAGCTAAATGTCCAATGGCTAGGCAGGAATTTTTTGGGCAGAGAGGACACTGGGAGGAAGAAGGACAGAGATGCCAGGGATGCAGAGCAAGCAGCATGAGTGATACAAAGTAAAGGTAACCGAGCCACAGAAAAGAACACAGATTAAAAGATATGGGTTACATTAAGTTAGATGAGCTAGTTAGAAACAAGCCTAAGCTATTGGCTGACATTTTATAATCATAAGTCTCTGTGTTGTGGTTTGGGAACTGGCTGGAGGGACAGAGAAAGACTCCCTGTATGTTTCAGTAAATGTACACTTTACTTTCTTGCCATAGAATAAAGGTTGAATGCACTATGGTGCATTATGAACCATTGTTTCACAATTGTTTCAATGGCCTATTATTTACTTGACAATTAAAATAAATATGTTTTTTGTTTTCTTTGATTCTACTTGTTGAACTAGAACATGCTAAATAGTCCCACACATGCTAAATATAGATTAAATTTCTAGCCACTTTTGTTTGTTTTTTGTTTATCAAGACAGGGTTTCTTTGTGTAACTTTAGCTGTCCTGGAACTCACTCTGTAGACCAGGCTGACCTCAAACTCAGAAATGCCCTTGCCTCCACCTACCAAGTCCTGGAATTAAACACATACAATACCACTGCTCTGCATTTTATTTTAAAGTATTCTAAACTGAAATAAGAGCCTTATGCAGAGGCTAGTGTAGGATTACAGAAATAAATGAGTAAAAATAAAATATCATTGTAGATCTCTATGTTTTATTAAAGAAATGGACAGAAAATTATCAGGATAGTAGGAAGTGGCATGAGCAATAGTGTGCAATCCCTTTCATCACTATGTACTTTGCTCAGCAATGCTATTTCCAGGTTGGAAATATCTCCTTATTGGGAGAATAATTTCCAGTATGTCTAAACAATGCAAAACCTAGGAAAATACTGAAAATACTAGTAAAAAATGTTCACTACAATGTAGCTAAAAAGAGTAATAATAATGTATGAAAAAATGGTGCATGCTGCATGTGTATTTGGACAGATATTTTGAAAATAGTATACTAATTTCAATGAACAAACAGCAAAGCCCAGATCACATGAACAAAGCTGGCTGTATGTATGTTATCCAGAGTAGCTTGCTGCTGGATGCACACATGCACACACACACACACACACACACACACACACACACACACACACACATACACACACACTGCTCCACAATTTCAATCATCCTCTAATACTCTAGTATTTTTATTCACAGTGTTTATTCTATATTTATTCCAGATTTCAAAAGAGAAAACTTTTCTTCTCTGATTAATTTAAGGCATCATGGATAATAACTTATAAATTGGAAAGGGTCAAAAATCTTGACAGAGTAAAGAAATATATAAATGCATGAGTGAGCAAATGAACAATAAACTAGTTGATAATTTAAAACAGTGATCATTATGTTGGATGACTTTGAAAAACAGTTGCATACTTGTATTTTTAATATATGCTTATTGGCTCCTCGAATATTTCATACATATATACAATGTATTTTTATCATATCTACACTCACTGCCTCTTCCCAACTCCGCCACATGCCCCTCTCCACTTTATGTCCTCTTTTTTGCTTACATTATTAATGCAGTGAATCCAATTAGTGCTACTCCCATATGCAGGGTTGTGGGGCCATCCACTAAAGCACAGGCAACCTGTCAGGGTTCACATGGCTAACAAAAACTAACTTTCCTTCCCTGTTCCTTATCAACTGCCAATACTGTCAGCCAAAAGTGGGGCCTTATGCTGTTTCCCAGTCCATGCTGGAATGTTGACTCGCTTGATCTTGTACAAGCCTTGTGCAGTCAACCACAGATCTTGTGAACTGGTAAGTACAACAGGTTTGTCACATCCAGAAGACACTGTATGGCAGCAGTCTTTTCTGATCTCTGGCTACTGCAATATTTCTACTGCATCCTCCGCATTTCTCTGGAGCTTTGTGGAAAGAGGGTGTGTAAAACATGACCTAGGTAGGGCTTATTTACTCCACAGACACCCACCTTTTGCGTTTAGACCACTTGAGAGCCTCTGTGTTAACCACTGTCCTCTGCATGAAGAGACTTCTCTGATGAGGTCCGAGCTGCACTAATCTATGGGTTTGTATTTAGAAGGCAGTTTGATACTTTATCCACTTAGCAAAATAATAATAATAATAGGTTCTCTTCTAGAGACTATGAGATTCCCCAGCCATGGGTTCTTGGCCAGGTTTGTAGTACCGGGTTTGTGTTTCCTTTTGAGGAGTGAGCTTTATATCTAAACAGAAAATGGATGTTGTACCCCTGTATCTGTCTTGCCAGGTCAGTCATTATTGTGGATCGCAAGGCTCACAACTGAGTAAGCCTGATGAAGTCTTTCCCCCATCAGCCTATATCACATCTTCCGGTGCTACTAAAGCTAGTCAGTAGGGAAGAAGCCTCCGAGATAGTACCAGCTTGATTTCTCTGTATCCTGTGGCCAAAGAGTATGACATCCTCAGCAATACGATCTTAACAACAAGTTCTGTGGTCAGCCAAAAGCAATTGCAATAACTGTATTGTTTGGAGGTGATAGTAATTGGAAAGGTGGAATAACTGTGGAGGGAGAATTAAGTGGGAAGGTGGATTGGGGGGGGGTAGGACAGAGATGAGAGTTGGGGGAAGAATAACTAACAATAAGAATTTCTGTAAAAGCCATAAGGAAACTTACTATTTTGTAAGCTTCGCTCTCTCTCTCTCTCAATTGGAGTTACCCCACATAGGGGATATCCTACATAGGCTCCTCCTAGACCCCATAAAGAAAGCAAAGCTCATTGTCAAACGTGGGATTCTTTTCTGAAGTTTTCAGGCATTTGTGATTTTAAAGGAATCTTGTGATGCTAAATATCGTCACTTAATCTTTGCTATCATTCCTTCAACCTACAGGAGGCTGGTGAATACTTACAAATGACCTTTTTAAGTATTTGTCATTTTAAAATATAACTAAGGAATGTAAAAACAATAGGGGAGTATTTATGTGAGCAAATGTAAGGAAGTTTCAATGTGCTAATGAATTAGTTGACCTCAGCACTCAATTCAGCTAAATATACAAATTTAGCATATACTTCTCAAACACAAATATCTGAGAAAAGAAGACAATGTTTTTGATTTCCTAGAAGCACATCTCTATAAATTGTAGTAGTGCTGGGCTCAATGGTACATGCCTAGATTTCCAGCACTCAGGAAATGGAGAGAAGAAGTTCTAAATTCAAGGTCAGTCTGGGTCACTCAGCCAGCCCAAGGCCAGCATCAGATACATAATGAGACCCTGTCAAAAACAAAAACAAAAACAGAACAACTAACAATGAAAGCGGAACCATTTCAAAGACACTAGAGGGGACAGAAGCATAGATCTACTTCAGGAATCCAGGAAGAATTTTCATTGGCAACACTTTAGAATAAACCCCAAAGAGACTACACGAGTTGTGAAATGATTCTAGACAAAACTGCCCCAGGCAGAGGGAAGACTGACTATAATGCACCTCAGGTGAGCTACACAGACCCCTGTAAGGAAAGAAATGGAGGGCAGGATGCCTAAAGATCACTGAAAAATAAACTATCGGTCACAACGAAAATCAGGAAAGTTTCAGAAGTGAAATCAGCTAAGACAGGCTTCACGAGCACAGATGGGGTCAGGTATCCTTTCAAGCTCACTTGTAATTTGCTGGAGGATTTCCTGTTTGGAGGTACCACAAACTGATGCCTACTTTTAGAACAGATGCTACCATCTTTTGAAAATGCCCTGTACTCCTGGGGAAAAGTATGATTGTCCCATGTAAGTTTTCTTTTTCCTATTAAGTTCCTCAGTGAGAAAGTTTAAAAAATAAAAAAGAGGAGAAAAGAAAGAAAGAAAACAAAACCACATTGATTTGTTACGACAGTGCAGGAGTCTCTCTTCTGTGCTTTAACAGTCATAGTTGCTACAATCTTACTCATGTGTATTATAAATACAAAACTTTTAATTTTATTACTTGTTTTTGTTTTCAGACACATTTTAAGCCATTTAATTCTCAAGAACTAACTTTTATCCTCTTGTATATAAACAGAAATAATGGTAGTTATTCCAGTCCAAGGCTGTTGCTTTATATAGTTGTAACCCTAAATTTCAGTCCTAAGTGAAATTGCATGTTAACCCTGGCTGATAGCACTGGCTACAAATCATCAACATTTCCCTTTTCCTCTGCCTAAAAACAATGTCTAACATGCCAAAGGAAACTTAAAATCTAAACCATGATGTTGCATCACATTCAGTTTTGGCAGGAAGTAGATACTGTTTTATCCTCAACAGATGTGACTGAAAGGATCAATATTGTTGACATTGTTCCTCTCTTATGGATAGAAATCAATACTAGCAATGACATTCACCATTACGTTCTGGGGAGGGAATTTTTACCATTCATAAAGTCATGTTGAGCTTGTTCTCTATTACAGTGTCACAGGCTGCTTCTGATGGAGAACACTTTTATCTGCAATTGGCTAAGTCATTTATCTTAGTGAAACATCACAGGCACTGACGGCATTAGCAACATGGTATAGGAAAAATGTCATCATTAATTATCCCGAGGGCTGAAGCTGGGGTCTGTGAGATTCAAGTAGCAGACTCACACAGACAGTAATGTAGTTTGTGATTCAAGCACAATTAAGTGTAATATATTGCTAATGTCTGTTTAGTTCTTCTGTTTAGTACCTCTCCAGTCATCTGTGTGTGTGTGGGGGGGTGTAACTGACCAAGAGTAGGACTGTGTGGTCTGAGCTTTCTAAAAGCGTTGTATTTGAGACTCTTGAGAAGTTTTCTGATAGCTATCAGTGTTTTTAAGAGTAAATTTACCCAGAACCTACACAACAAATGACAGATCAAAGCAATTCTTAAGTGAGATTTTCCTCCACGTTTTAACTGCCTGGATGATACAAATTTACAAGGCACATTTCCCTGATGGCTAAGGATGATGAGCATTTGTTTAAGTATTTCTCTGCCATTTGAGAATCTTCTATTGAGAATTCTCAGTTTAGATCAGTACCTCATTTTTAAATTGAATTGTTTGGTTTGGGGGGGGGTCAGTTTCTTGAGTTCTTTATATATTTTGGAGATCAGCTCTCTGTCGGATGTGGCATTGGTGAGGATCTTTTCTCGTTCTGTAGGCTGCCCTTTGCATGACAGAAGCTTTTCAATTTCATGAGGTCCCATTTATTAATTGTTGATCTTAGTGTCTGTGCTACTGGTGTTCTATTATGGAAATTGTCTGCTGCACCAATGCATTTAAGGCTATTGCCCACTTACTCTTCTATCAGGTTCAGCGTAATGAGATATATGTTGAGATCTTTGATCCTCTTGGATTTGAGTTTTGTGCAGGATGATAGATAAAGATCTATTTGCATTCTTCTATATGCCAACATCCAGTTATGCAAGCACCATTTGTTGAAGATGCTTCCTTTTCTCCATTATATAATTTTGGATTCATTGTCAAAAATCAAGTGTCCATAGATGTGTCTGGGTCTTCAATTTAATTCTATTGATTGACCAGTCTGTTTTTATGCCAATATCAAGCTGATTTTTATAACTATGGCTCAATAGTAGAGCTTGAGATCAGGGAAGTGGAGAGCTCCAGCAGTTCTTTTATTGTACAAAATTGTTTTATCCATCCTGTGTTTTTTGCTTTTCCATAAGAAGTTGAGTATTGTTCTTTCAAGGTCTTTAAAGAATTGTGTTGGAATGTTGATGGGCATTGTATTGATTCTGTAGATTGATTTTGGTAACATTGCCATTGTTACAAGGTTAATCCTACTGATCTATGAGCATGGAAGATCTTTTTCTCTTCTGATATTTTCTCCTTATCCTATACAAAAAATCCACCTTGTACCTTTCTCTCCAGCTATGAGACCCTCTGACCAGGAATTCTGCCACCCCTTCACTAATCAACAGTAAAGATTCATGAAGATGCTGAAACAGGAGATGGGTCAGTTTCTTAGTTCCTAAAATGTACAGTGGATAGATATGAGCTCTGTTTAAGGAGTAATTAGTGCTCTGTACAGCATTTGTCTACAAAAGACCTGGGGGAAACTCAAGAAAGTCTATACACAGAAACAGCTGTCTGTCACATTCTGACATTAGAAAACTTAAGAATAACATTTAATTGATACTGTTGGATCTTTGTGTACTTGGTGGAATTTGGTCTATCTTAACCTCAGATTTAGGTGAAGGCTAAGAAATCTGTAAGACAGAAATTAGCATTCTATCCCCAATTATAAAAGTCCAGAGTGTGAGGTCAGAAAGATTGGTTAAGAGTACCTCTTGCTGTTGAAGAGGATGGATGTTCAATTCCTGGCACCCACGAAAGGTGACTCACAAACAACTGGTGTAATTTCAGCTCCATGTGTTCAACACTTCTGGTCTCCATAGGTGCCTTGATTCACATGTACACACCCACTAGACACGCATGTAAGTGTAAGGGAGGAGCAGTAAAAACATGAACCAGGCCACTTCACAGGTGGAAAGAAGGTTTATTTGGGGACTTCAAAGCGGCCATGGTTACTTCTTGGGAGCAAAGAGAAGCAAAAATCATCTGGAGGAGTCCAAAGCTGCCATGACTACCACTTGGGAGGCAGAGGACAGCAGAATGGTAAGCAAAGTCACGCCTATTTTAAAGAAGTGGGGGAAGTATGCAGCCCAAAAGAGCCTGGTGAGGAGGTTTGAGAGCCATAAGAGACCAGCAGCCAGCATGGAACTTTGATGTGTTATAGGTATGTCCTAATATGGACCTAGATGCCTCATTTGCTGAGGTAGGGGGAGATAAGGGAGTGATAGCACTTCCTAGCAGACAGAAACCCATTTCACAGGTTTCTGAGAAGTGCTGAGTGTACACATCAGTAATCCTCTGTTGAACCTGTCAGGAGTCTAGGCTGAGCTGAGCCCAGACTGTCATTTAGGACATTGTCAGTGGCACTGCAATTGTTGGGGGATTGGAACTTAACATCCCAACATTTTCTGATGATAGGAGCTGATTGTAGTTATCATCTGACTTCTTTAAGCTGAATTGGGATGTTGTAGGGGTTCCAGGAAGGTTGGGAGTAGGTCAGTCAAAAGTGGAGGGTGAAGAAACAGGCAGGTAGGTAATAGTAGGAGACCCAGGGAAATTTTGTCACAAGTGTCTGGTTTATGGACCACTGTGTAATTTTGCCAGTTTTTTTTTTTTTTTTTCTGATAAAATCCTGCAGAGATAGACAGCAATCATGATTATGTGGCACAAAGAGA